>RAQS01000254.1:0-28568 GCA_003698115.1 Aspergillus sp. HF37 | reverse complement strand
TCTGGGGCGGGAGGTCGGGGTGTGCGCCTGGTGGCAGCGCGGGGAGGGCCCGGCGGGCTTTCAGGACGGAGGTGAAGATGGAGAGGGCGGTCGGGAGGTTTCCTTGTTGCGCTTGGTGGACTGCAAGGGCTGTTGAGACGCGGAGAATGTTCTCTGACGGCAAATCCTTGCCGTTGTTCCTGAGGACGCCCGTCTTCCGATCCACCACTTTACTAGCCTCCGTTGGCGACCCGGCGACGGCGATATCCAGAGCCCAATCGTACATATCCCGAGCCGTAGCAGCCAAACCCTTATAATCGAGCCAATCCGCATAAGCAAGCGCAGCATCCAGCTTCTGCCCGGTCTCAAAGCCCCTAGTCGTCAAGATCTTCATATAAAACTTCTCCGGACTCGGCGAAGCCGTCTCACAGTCCTCCTCCTGCGGCACCTTTTTTATCCCGGGGAGCATCGGCTTCGGGTGCGGATTCGACGGCCCGACAACATACTCGGCGGGGGCCGAAATGCGCTGCTTCCAATCGGTCACCCAACCGTCCAGATTCTCTGCCGCCTTGGCCGCACCCAGGAGAGCCTGGAAATAGCCGCGTCTCCAGGGCTCGCTCTTGGCCGAGACATCGAGACCGGTCTTCCCAACGCCTTCAATGACAAAACCGCCGTCCGCCTGCTCGAGGATGCCCTGGCCCTCGCTCTCGGGGTTCTCCAACCGCTCCAGCAGCTCGCGCAGATACCCGGCGACCATGGACCAGGAGACGACCAGCTTTCCGATCTCCTCGGGGTTCTGCAGCGCCTGCGCCGAGCGGAGGCACCAGCGGCTCTTCAGAGACCATTCCGCGGGCGTCGGCCATTTGTGCTCGATTTCTTCTTGGTAAACGCCTAGCTGGATGACATGGAATAAGAGTAGTATGGCGTAGAACTTCAGTCCGAGACGGACACCGCCTGAGATCCGATGTTTGTAGTAATTGCGTGTTTCCGTTGAGATAAGCCGGCCGAAATGTTGCCGGAGATGGATCGAGAGCGGCGGGAGAGGGCGGCTGCCTGGCGAAGGGGAGAGGAAGGGTAGCTGCGGGCGATTTAGAGGATGGGAGACGAGATTCAGGCGGGGTCTGTGGGTGAACGGTCGCAGCTGAGGAGAAGCCCCGTGGCCGGGGGGCCGCAATGGGCGGACCGAGCTGGATATTCGACCGATGGCATTGCGAGGGGGCAACATTGTGCCTGTGATGGCTTGGGAATTGGTCGGTCGATGATGTTGAGGTTGATGTTGTTGGCTCCTGTTTGCAGTGTTTGCTTGTTTACACGTGATGCTTCATTGATTCCTCGAATTTCAGGCAGTAACACTATCTATTGCTTCTAGGATCGATCCAAACGGCCTCAATCCAAAATTTACAGCAGATCCATCATAGATGCGATCCTGTTCACCCCAATAAAAAAGACTTCCCAAGCGCCTACGCTGACCTAAACGAGTTCAAAGTAGCCCTCGCTCTCAAGCACGAGGACAATCTCGTGGACAATGCTGCGAACGCTCTGCTTCGAGGCATCAACGACGAGATCAGGGTTGGCCGGAGTCTCGTAGGGATCGTCGACGCCGGTGAAGCCCTTGATCTCGCCACGGTGGGCCTTGGCGTAGATGCCGCGCTTATCGGTCTTCTCACAGTACTCGAGGGGAGTGTTGACGTGGACGAGGAAGAAGGACCGGCCGGACTGGGTGACGGCGTCGCGGGCAGCCTGGCGGGAGTGCTCGTGCGGAGCAATGGGGGCGGCGATAACGGCAGCGCCGGCCTTGGTGAGCTCGGACGCGACAAAGGCGATGCGTTGGATGTTGGTGTGGCGGTCCTCACGGCTGAATCCGAGCTCGGACGAGAGCTCGTGGCGGACAGTGTCACCGAGCAGAAGGGAGACGGAGCGTCCACCCTGCTGGTTCAGAGTGACCTGCAGAGCACGAGCGATGGCGTCCTTGCCTGAGTTCATGTAGCCAGTAAGGAAGATGGTGAAGCCCTGGGCGGCTCGGGGAGGGCTGGACTCGCGGAGGATCTTAACAACCTCGGGGTAGGAGAACCACTCGGGGATATGGGCGCCAGTGCGCAGGCGATTGCGGAGCTCGGTACCAGAGATATCCAAGGTCTTGGTGCCCTCGGGAACCTCGTCCTTGGGCTTGTACTCATCGGTGTCGGGGCAGTACGTGACCTGCTGGAACGGGACGACCTCGATGCCGAGCTCATCCCTGTACTCCTCGACGAGGTACTGGGCATCGTAAGCACCGTAGAAATCCTGGCCCTTGGAGTTCTTGCCGGGGCCAGCATGGTCACGGCCGACGATGAAGTGAGTGGCACCGTGGTTCTTACGGATAATGGCGTGCCAGAGAGCCTCACGCGGTCCACCCATACGCATGGCCAGGGGAAGCAGACCCAGGACAGCCATTCCATTGGGGTAGCGCGGGAGGAGAGCCTGGTAGGCACGGACACGAGTGAAGTGGTCAACGTCACCGGGCTTGGTGAGACCAACGACAGGGTGGATCAGGACATTGGCCTGGCGAGCACGAGCCGCACGGACGGTCAGCTCACGGTGAGCACGGTGCATGGGGTTTCTGCGGGCGTCAGAATAATGTCCTCAACGTTTCTGCAATAGGCAAAGCGCACCTGGTCTGGAAAGCGACAACTCGGTTCCAGCCGAGCTTGTCGAAGTGAATTCGCAGCTCCGCAGGAGTATCTAGGGATCATTATTAGCATTTCAAGCTGTTCACACTGCTGCAGTGTACGTACAACGCGAAGCGACATAGTCGTAGTGGTTCAGCTTGTTGACAGCCTGAATCTTCCCGCCAATGTAGAACTCATGGGCGACGTTGTTCAGGTGCTTCACAGCCGGATGGTCCACATCGCCACCAAAAACGTGCTGAGCCTCCTTCGACCTAGTGAACAGCAATCCGCGTCAGCCAGACCCACATGTCATACGGATCCCTTGCACATCATTTTCCAGAACGAACGAATCGACTGCGCAGACCGCTCGACATGGCTTCGGGAGAATTTCAAAGTCGGCGGCAGGACCCCACGTTGCAGAGATCGTACGGCGAGCCAAGACCCAGGAAAAATGAACTCACTTGTCAGGGCGGTAGATATCGTCAATGGTCAGAATGGCCAGATTGCGATCGTCGCGGAAGTCGCGCAGGGTCAGACGGGAGCCGGCCTGGATCTTCGAATCGGAGATAAATTTCTGGGAGGCATCCAGGGTGATGGGCATGGGGAAGACATTGCCATCGACGAGACGGCGGTCGGTGACAACCCTAATTAGAGACAGGGGGCGGTCAGTTCTCTCGTATTCCGCGGATTGATCGATTGCTCCGGTGCGATTCGCGCAATTGAAGAGCTGTAACATACTTGTCGAAGTCCTTCTGGTTCATGAAGCCTGTGAGGCACGGGTGTCAGCCAGCGCTTCCACTAATATGCCCAATGCAATAGAAGGCAAAAGCGTACCCTCCAGCGGACTGAAACCGCCGTTCATGATCAGCTCGAGATCGCAGAGCTGGCGCTCGCTGAGGAGGATGGCGGGCAGAGTCTCGGCCTCGGCGGCCAGCTGGTTCTGCTGGGGAGCATCGCGGGCGTGGAGGTCCTTGAGGACACCACCGTGGGGAGGATTGGCCATTTTGGATGAAGCGGTAGACAGGCAAGAGAGTGAGAGGAGGAGGGGAGGAAGAAAGTGGGAGAAGAAAGAAAGAGGAGAGGAGAGGAGACGAGATGTGGCCGCAGAGACCCAGTACCTGTTTAGTATCCGTTGCCCAGTGGAGCCATCCGCCGCGGGGCTTGTCCTGCACACGTACCGCCGTCCTCACTCTGCTCTCGTGTCTGTCTGGACCACGGAACTAACTCCCTTTGCTGCCGTTTCCGGTTCTCTCTGCGACCGAGTCCGTTCCACCGGTCGCAGTACGTACGTGGAATTCCGCTAGTCTAGATCTTCATGCCAATAATATGTCCACGGGGGATTTTCAGGGGGCGGGAATCAGCGGGCTCATTTTGGCTTACGTAGAAGTCAAGATGTCTTATCTAGACTCATCTCCTGAAAACCTTGAATCCAGTTCTGGTTCCTGGCCTGGCTAGATGTTTAAAACCTGACCTGTCTACCTCACATACCGGACAGCACGACATCCGCCGGCGGGGTTGCGTGATTGACGTTTTGGGTTTAGCCCATCCGTTGAGTAGTATTTGGTGGCCTGTATGCCTGAAGGGAGGATGTGTTGCGTGGTACTAGGCGGTGTAGTGCTCTGTACAGCAAGTTGATTGTGTGTGTTGTAAAACTCAGGGGAACTAGACCTATATAGGCCTGTCAGCCCCCGGTTCGGGACCTGGGTTGTTCCGCCCGACCTAGGCTACATAGCCAGCCTACCACACCACCCAAAACAACACGCTCCTTCCCCTGTGCCGAAAGCCAACAGGTTCTTGGTTGAGGCCGCGGAACAGTCACCAGCAAGTATAAGAATGATTGATCTCTGTACTCGCATATCCAGTCCATCCACGTCCGTCTGAAGCTCATTTGGCAATACGTCATGTTCCAGCAAGTCAGTTCAACTTGACCACTTAAACTAGCAATTCCTCGATCTTCACGAGTATCTAAATGCACATGAGCAAAGCCCTCACACTCGGAGACACTGAGACGCTCTGAACGACTTACATTTTCAATATAACGGACCCCGATGATAATTCCATCCTCGTCTGTGACCTCGACGCCCTGCTTATTGAAGACATTCTCCTCGCCGCGGTCAAGACAGCACAGACAAGCAAGGACTAACTCGGTATACCGATCTCCAACGAGTCTGGGCAGTCGAGTTCTGGCCAACGCAGTGAGCTTCTCTTTGATAGCGAAACCCCCTCGACGCGCATCCTTCTCCCGGATTGCCGCTTCGATATCCAGTTCCGACCAAGGAACGGGCCGGCTCTTCGAGTGCACAAACGAGCGCCAGAGTCCAATCTCAAGCAGACACACGCCCAGACTATAGATGTCATGCTGCATCGTGAACGCTTCTTCAGACCACTGTCCCTGTCGAACCGGATGGCGGTAGAGGTTCCTCTCCCATTGCAAGTCACCCAGAAAACTTGTCTGTGCCTCGGCGCGGCGGATCTGCTCGAATCCAACGAGAAATGACGGGCCCACGGTCTCGTCATTCTGGGAGAAGACGAGGACAGTCTCGGGTCGGATACCCTTGTGTACGAAGCCGGTGGTATGCACGAACATGACTGATCGAGCAAGTTGCTTGGCGAGCTGGATGCGTTTGCTTAGTGAGCATTGCGGTACCTCTATAAGGAGCGTTCGCATCGTCTTTGGAGAAGTTAGATAGTCCGGGATGTCAAAGATGAATTGGAATTGCGCTTCCTGGTCTGTTTGCCGCTCTAACACGCCGTCGCATCTTAGAAGGCCAAATGACATTGGATCCACGTGGTGCAAGACTCGTGCGAAATCTCGAACATGCGATTTCCTCGTGGACGTGCGCATTCCTGCGAAGTTGGTGCTGCTCAGCAGGATCTGCCGACCAGTGACGTGCCTCGAGAGGTAAGTATCTGTCCGCGGGATTCTCTCTGGATTCGCTTCTATCATATCTGGATCGAGGAAAACAGAGCTAGGGACCTCGCTTCGTGTGGACATGGATTCTTGGATGGCATTTCGGATTTCCGATAGTCTCGCTGCCGATGGATACTGCCTCGCCGCGTGACTCTCCAGCTCCTTATCCACAGCAGGCTCCGCGATGCGAGTAATCAGGTACCACGATGGGTCAAACCGGCGTTGCCAGCCTTCAAGATCCTTAACCACCTGCTGCAGATGTCGTTTCAAATACACAGCATTGGCTTTCTGCGGAATCGTCGCCGCAGGCATACTGCGTAGACTGACATTCGTAAAACCGTTGACAGCCGTGGCGACCTTGGCTTGGAGTCGCTGGGCGGCGTCGGAATAGTGCACCTGCAAAGCGGGCGCCAGAGAGCCCGCGCGCGATAATCCTCTCAACGAGTCGAGCTGGACTTCGGTTTTAAGCCAGACGCCTTCGATGTGTAGTCCGATGTCTTCGATGTCTTGGTTTAGGGTGCGCTGCTCGCGACAGAAACTCACGAGTTCTTTGCCGGATCTAGAGAGAAGGTTAATTGGTACGGGCCGTTTCTTGGGAGTGGAGTTAGGATTCGGACTTGATACATAGATCCAGGGCTCCAACTGTCGCTAGTGCTAGTGATACGGGTTCCATTTCAAGGCAACAGAATCGAACCAATATAGACTGATGAAGAGAGAGCGACGGAAAGAGGCATTGGCGGGGAACGACATAGCGCTAGTTAGAACAACGCATAAATCAGCCACCACCCGGCATAACGAACAAGGCTCAGCTCTCATCTTTTCCTCTCTTCATCATCATCATCATCCATCCATTGATCGATAGAGGAGTCCATCGTTTTCCATCTTCATGGTAGCTTCTCCACCACGGCTAGCATCGCTCCGACAAAAACACATCAGGAACCTCTGCAAACTGGACTCTACCAAGCCCAAAAGATGGAGGGGGGACTTACCATGGACCAATCAGCCCAACAATTCCATCTCAACATGATCGTCCTCTCCGAAGACCGCAACCGCGAAGACAACTACCGCTCTGATCCGCACCATCCAGGTAGACGGACAAGAACCATATGGAATCGAACGCGAATGCTAGCCAACAACGTCTACGTGTACGAGTCGTCGCTGGGCGAGTCGCGGGTCGTGAAGCGGGTTTCGAGGAAAGATAGCAGACTTACTGATAGTTATGCTTCCGAGTTGGATGTTTTGCGGCAGGTTTCGAATGACGTGGAGTACGTTCTTCCTGGCAAGGAGATACGTCGGATTGTTAACTGTGCAGGTTGCAGGAGAAGCAGCTCTTCGTCCATTTCCATGGGTGGTTTTCGTCGTCCGAGCATGTGTGTCTCATGATGGAGTATTGCCGCTTTGGGGATATTTCCAAATGCTATCCTGATCCGCTCTCTGAAGTCGAGGCTCGGCGCATTTGCGAAAAGCTGCTGGACGGCCTAGTCGTGCTGCATGGACTTGGAATCACCCATCGAGATATCAAGCCACAAGTATGTATAGCCCCAGTGGTTCGCAGAGCACTAACAGACGACGCAGAACGTTCTTGTCGTCCAGAAAAACCCGATACGGGTGAAGATCGCAGACTTCGGAATTAGCAAGCGAGCATTAGAAGGGCAGACCGAGCTGCGCACGCAAATCGGAACACAGGGCTACATGGCCCCAGAGATACTGGGCCTCGTCGACGAAGCGAAGCTCGACTCGACTTACTCCAGTGCCGTGGATATCTGGTCACTGGGCTGTTTGTTGTATTACCTGCTAACCAAAGAGACGCCGTTCTCCGAGTACGAGGCTCTGAGGGATTATGCTAAGGGGTATACCGAATTCCCTGATGGTCCTCTGATTGAGAAAGGGGTCGGCTCTTCCGCACGGGCTTTCATTAAGGCTTTGTTGGCGCCTGCGCCTGAAAGTCGTCCGGAAGCTTCTGCTGATCTGATGGCCGACTGGGTCGTTGGCCATGATACCGGCCCGACGGATACCGCCCTAATGCCGGCCGAGTCTCCTAGAGAGACCCAAGATGCGAAGGTAGATTCTGTCCCGAGATCTCCAGTCGAGCCGCAAGAAGACACAACATCACCCATTGCCTCGGATGTGGAAGAAGAAGATGAAATGGTACGTCGACACCACACCGCGAACTCGACTAACTATATCCCAGGACTTCTACTCCTACGAACTATGGCACATCGTAAAGTCCACCAAAACCAAAACCGGCAGCGCAGAGCGTCTAATCCCAATCCTCGACCAAGGCGCAAACCCCAGCATCCTGCACGACGGTTCCAACGCCCTCCATCTAGCCGCGGAGCACGGCAGCCCCGAATGGGTCGAGATCCTACTCACATACGCCGCGAGTGTAAAGATCACAACCCGGCCACGGAGCGAGACGGCCCTGCATCTGGCGACGTGTCAGGGCGATCTGGATTTGTTCTTGCGGAAACTGCGCAGTCTGTATGATTACGGGGTTAATTTGGATGCGCAGAATCTTGACGGCGATACAGCGCTGCATTTGGCGATTGCGCGGCTGGGTTCGGTAGACAGTATCAGGGCGTTGCTTGATGCGGGGGCGTCGACGGAGCGGAAGGGGAGAGAGGGCCGCACGCCGCTTCTGTATGCGATTCATCTGCGCCGGGAAGATAAGGCGGGTGTTTTGTTGGACGGCGGTGCGGCCGTCGACTATGCGGATGAAAATGGGAGGACGCCGTTACACCTGGCCATCGCTAAGAAAAGAATACGCCCCGCGCTGATCCGACGGATTATCGACGCTGGGCCGGATATTAATCAACCTGATCGTGACGGGCGTACGCCGCTGTTTGACGCGGTTAAGCTTGATAGGCCTCGCGTTGCCAAATTGCTGCTTGAGCATGGTGCGGATCGTGAGCTTGGGATTCGGCGCGTCAGGTACGGCTGGGACAGAAGCTGATGTGGCGGAGTGTTGGGTGGCGGTTGCCGTCGATATCTGGCTAGTCGTCCAAGGGCTGGTTCAGGCATCGTGCTCTAATTTCTGATTGATCCACACTATCTTCTCTCTTACCTGCACGAAGATTGTATATAGCGACCGACTAAGCCAATTCTATAACATCGTAAAGGAAAAGCCACCCGTGCAGATAAAGCAAGGCTCGTAAAGCTCATAACATGAAGTATAGTACAGCACAGAAACTGCACAGCAACAACATCTTTCAACAATATGTTGCTGATGAGCTCCTCACGAACGGTGATTAAGACTCATCTCTGCACCACCCAGCGCAATTGGCGCAAAATTATATCGGGATACCTCCAGCGGGACGAGGGCCACATCCTTTCGCAGGATATACCGCTTGAAGAGATACGGCAAATACACCCCGACACGGTAAAGAACGAGGTTCCGCGTTGGAACATCGAAGACGCTGGCCATGTTTCCTATGGGCACGTTCTTGGTTTCTCGCATACCCAGCCAGAGTAGAGGGATGGATATGAAGAGCAGGATCCTAAGTTAGGGGAACATGTAAGTAGGTATAGGACGATTATGTCGCGCAGCTAGCGCACGAAATGAAGCGAAGGGAACACCCACGAAACGTAATGCTGGAGCTTGCCTTCCCCAAAGACCTCGGAGAAGGATGCGCTAAGTGTCACTAGCGCAAGACTTCCATAGTTGGCTGATACCGCGACTGCCATGCCCGTGTCTACACCGTCGCGGTTAGTTTCCGTTCTCAGTGTACGGATGAAATAACCGGAGCCATACCATTGTATTGCACAGGAAACACCTCGGCCGCGTAGACGATGTAAACCGCTTCTCCGGCTTGATAGAGGGCACGGTAAGCCACCTGACATACGAACGAATCGCTCAGCGGGTCCTCCGGGTCTGGTTCGTTTTCGAGAACCTGCATGAGTAATAGTAGAAGTGGAGTGAGTATCAGCAGTGCTGAACGGCGGCCCATCTTGTCAATTCGGACTGCTAGGACGCCCATGAATGTCAATGAGAATATGGTGACAAGAGCCCCAAGCGAGAGCCAGTCCAGATCAGAAATCGTCCAAAAGTACAGCTGAGTCCGCGCGTCTTGGAATGCGGTTGTGTTCCGTGTGAGCAGTATCCCAGCCAATGCCACCATCGCTCGCCGGAACTGCTGATCAGCCTCCGCCATAGGTGGTCGAGAAGTGGATGTTGGGAGCTGATCTCGGCCTCTGCCTCCTTGCACCCTAGCGAAGTAAATCTGACAGAGATCGCGGGCGGCAATGATTTTCGCCCTTCGGAAGTAGCACAGCGACTCGAAAGCTTGCCGTATCTTTCCGTTCGATATACACCAGTAAGGTGACTCTGGTGTTCTGTCGCCGGATACCAGACCCAGAAGAATGAGTGCAGCGGCTATGGTGATAAAATCTGCAAGATACAGTATATCTTCTGGATCTGACCTCAGCGGGATCGATCTACGCTGCACGAAGAATAGACATCTCACAAACAGGATTCCACTGTAGTAAGTCAGTAGACCTTCAGTCAGATCCGCTGGGAGAAATATACAATTGCCATGTGACTATCCTGCGCCCGCGAGAAGCGGCGACGCTTGTTTCGGCCAGGTAAAGCGGGATAGTGCATCCCAGGATCATGATTGCAACACCCGACATCATGGAAACGAACCATAACAGCACTATGATGATATATATCGCTTGTGAGATGTTTTCGGTGGAATTTAACGATCGTCCGGCGACAATATTTGCTAGCGCAGGACTCAGGGCCAAGATGGCTGCAGTGCGTATTGCACTGCGGCGACCCAGATACCGATTCAAGGGCACGCTAAGTGCGCACCCAAGAGGCGCACATATAATCCACATACTATCCAACGCGTCAGACCGTGAATGAAAAACGCCCAGTGGGCCTCCGGATCTTCAAAGACTTACTATCCCAACCAGATTGCGGCGGGCCAGCCAGAGAGATCGGCGTCCTGCAGGGATGCACTAGATATTCAAGTACGTCAGCCAAACAGCACCTTATATAGGAACAACACTCGGGAAACCGACAAGAGCACTGCTGCCATGTAACATGCGTAGGGTCTTAAAGACCAGCCTTCAAACACCTCCTTCTCGTCCGTCTTGCCAGAAAGGGCCGCGAGCTCATCCCGCGTCAAGTCGTCGACCCGCTCCAGATCATCCGGATCAAAATATAGCAGCGCGCCCTTCCTCACCACATCCCGGACATCATCGAGATCGAACTGCGTCACGAATTCATCCGCGGCGAGGAGAACCTCGTCCTTGTCCCACCCTCGGCTCGGGCCGGTTCCACTTTCTCAATTAGCCCCACGCCCCCATTGTTTATAGAGTGGTCATACCTCGTCGAGGATATACAACGTTCTTCAAGATCCGGATCGATTCGCTCGTTGAGTTCGACTGCTGATGGGGCTCGACGGAGGTAGCGCTGGGTATTATTCGTCGACCGAGACGATGGAGGCATGGCGGAGCCGGAATCGCATTCGCATAGATTAGCGCTCGACCACAGGTCTGGTTCCTGGTGAAATTTTGTTGTCGGATATGAATTGCGGGAGAGGAGAAGAATAAATAAAGGCGGTGGTTGCAAGCCGCAGCTTCGCCACTGTCAGGGCAGTGTGCTTCACTCAGCTAAATAAAGGCGGTGGCTGCAAGCCGCAGCTTCGCCACTGTTTCAGATATATATATATATATATATAGGTATATATGGCAGTGCTTCACTCAGCCTTGTCAGCCGGGTGCGCCCAATCATCTCTTGTCGGTGTGGCAAAACTCTCGAGAACAGTGTATATTCAATTGCTACAGGTAAGAAGTCGACCGCATGAAGAATCATTATTGATTATCTGGGCAATTATGGCTCAACTCAACGCTGGCTGAAGAACGCGACAACAGATGAACATCTGTTGGTGGTGTTAGGCACCAGTGTCTGGTAAATCATGTGACCACATCGTGTTGATAGTTTTGTCCATAGTCTTCCCTTTTCCAATCAAGTCATCTATGAGCAGCTATCCCTCTCCATCAACATCCCATCACCAACGCCTCTAATGGTACCCACGCTCAAAAACAAATGAAACGAAAGAAAAAGCCTCCAGTCATTCATTAGAGACGAGCACTGGCATGCCACCAGTCGCCATGGTTCTGCATGGTTGCCGCAACCTTCTTGAAGCCGGCGATGATGCTACCGGCCACCAGCGACGATTAATGCGCATTTACGACAATTCTAACAAAGTCCAGGAAGCAGAAGAACAATTTATGGTTATTAAACAGGGCTATTCCGAGTCCCTACACCAGTATATTGCAAAATTCGAACGCCTCCGGTACGAATCGCGTGCAAATGCTTGGCCTGACCATATCGTTATTTCTGTTTTCCGTACTCTGTATGGTCTAGGAGGATAAAGCGCCAGCTTATGTCTATTAATATCAGCAAAGGGTTTTCGATATTACCTGAGTTCAACGTCTTCTTTAGCCGGGGAATTTGCCTAATCTTAATGCTATTGAACCGGCCTGGCCATAGCTAAAGCGATTTACTACAAAGAAAGGTGCCCTAAAGAGTAGCGCTAAAGCTCTTCAAGTATGGCAGCAGGCATGGCAACAACTACTCTAGAAGTCAATTCAATAATAGATTGAGCGTCTCCCTCGCCATATTGAGGAGGTTATTAGGCTAGATAGCGACAATTAGTACAAGGAAGGGCGGCAATAATGGTTAATTAGAGTAATAATAGCATTGGCAATACAGGGCAATACAGCTCTAATAGGAGGTGTTCTATCATAAGTACTAGCGTTGGCAAGAACTCTTGAAATGGACCTCCGTAAAGGACTTTCTGCTTAGTACTAGCCCTCAGCCTTGCCCTCAGCCTTGAAGTCGCTTTATCCTAGTGACGTTTATTGGACGCCTTATCACTGCTATTTTTTATAAACGGAAGACCTTGGTTCGCAGTTTCGTTGTTGTATCCCTTATCCTTCACTATGGCTGTCCATTATATATACGCCCTACTGAATCTACTCCTCGTGGTATGGCCCGCCTTAATTGATGGAGCAGCAGCAACATGTGGCCCGGGATATTACTACAATGCATCCGGTAGCGTCGAAATACCATTTCCCCAACCACCAACCTCCTCGCCATCTGACCCGTCTGGGAACTACACCCTATCCACGCGGCTCTCCTTCTCAACTGGACCGATGGGATTAAACCAGTCCTTCGGGGCCGTAAACTCGAGCGGTTACCCCGTTACCTCCCTCCCTCTCGACTACCGGGGCTGCATCTTCGTGTTTAATGGTTCGCCTTTTCCAGTTCCAGCTACGCAGGATCATATCAATGTGCCCAATAACGCCAGCTGCCAGGCCGCTTTCTCAGCAGGCTGTATTGACAACATTATCGAGTCTGCGAGCGAGCAAGCGAACCAGCTTTCCTGGAAGAATCAGGCGGCGAGTGGTAGGTGCCTGTTTTCTACTCCTTCGAACTGTAATAAAATTGACACGACGTATGCAAGTAAGTACACTCCTACACTGCAGGGGCCAGAAAGAAACATGCAGATGCTAACGTCAGTTCTTTCCAGCTGGAATTTTTTCAGCATCCGAAGATGCTTTACCTGACTACTCGTTGAACGAATCTTCCACAACCTGCCCACCCGGAAACTTGATGTCGCTTGCCGGCTTCGAGGACGGAAGCAAGTTATCTACATACCTCAAGAAGCTGGACAAAGTTACTCCTATCTTGCTGATGGCCTGGAACAATGCGTCCTCGAATCCTGGCGGCAAGCCGTGGTCCGATACGCGGTTTCTCTGCATGTCAACGAACGAGATTATGCCGGGGAGCAAATCGGACGCTTCATCGTCTATAAGACCGAGTTGGGCACGTTGTTATTGGGGTTTGGCTGGTGTTGTTGGGTTGTCTGTGTTTATTTTGTAGACCACTCGCCCCTACCCGGGCCAGCAGCGGAGGTGCTGGCCCGCAACAGCTGATTAGAAATAACAGCCCACGTGACGGTGCTCGGTCGGCAGGACTTTATAATACTTCCTTGTATTCTGTCTCTACCTGGTAGCGGTTCACGAGAGAATATTATACATGGGGAGGAAGAGAACAGAAGGAAGTCACTTAACTAGGGATAAGGAGATGTCATCTTAAGAAGAGAGAGCCCCACCGGATGTTCTAGGTTCCGTCTTGGCAGCCTTGCACCTCCGTGACTAGATCGTCACATCACTCCCAGGCGGAAAAAAGGCTCGTCCCGAGCATTCGGAAAATAAGGAGAACAAATGAGAGAAAACAAGACATGCCACAGTAACTATAGGACAACTTCCCATACTATTCCCATATCAGACTATCGTCCGAGTACTCGTCACTTGTCGAATCTCGTGTTATGGGCCAGTCCCTGGCCGGACTTGACCTAATGCTTGGACACTCGCCTTAGGGCTTGTCCGACTCGGTCTTTGCCTCAGGCACTACTTAGAGCCAACTCTATTCTTCTTCTTTTTTCTTCTCCTATATAACGTACATTCTTTCTTTTCTTTTTCTTAACGAATCCTTCTTGTACAATAAGGAACCTGTAGGTTAGTTCAATCTAGGGTCAACCCATTACATTTTTGCCTTGGGAAGACTAGTTTTTAGTGATTATAAGATTTATCGAGGCTCTACCCTATAGCGATGGCATTAACTAGATTAATTTCTAAGTGACAGGCTCTAATTAGCTAGAAAAGGGCAGCTTATAGGCTTACCTACTTAGCCTAGCATGCTCCTAGCGGACTATACTAAAGAGGTGTATTGAGTAGTATAGGGGGGCTGTATGCCTAAAGGGAGGATGATGCTATTCTGGTACCCGGCGGAGAGCCACTTTGTCACCTATTTTGTATGGGTCCAGGGCTTTAAGCGAAGTCCCTGGGGCACCCCTGATTTCTGCCATACTGTACACATTTTACACACAATCAACTTGCTGTACTACACCGCCTAGTACCACGCAACATCAACCATCTGCCTCCTGATATGATGCACTCCCTACGTCAGGTTACAGAATGATGACCCTATTTATCTTCCTCCGAAGCAATGCCTGCAAGTACATTGCTAAGTGTCACTGGACCAATTCAGGAAACAAGCAATATACTACGTAGTATGGTTTGCAACTCTTGGTTGACAATATGCCCTGGATAGGGTTGAAGGCGCTCGTGACGGGTCTACACAGTACTCCAAAATCTCAGCGCAATGTGCTCAATTATGCCATGTCTATGTAGTCTGATGTCTAACAGTATTTTCAGAATCTGCCGCTTGTGAACAAAAAGCCGCATATTGCACTGCGCAAAACAATGCTCCAAAAGTCATTATGTTGCTCAAATCGTAAACAGGTGCCTCTAAGCGGTGGTATCATAAATCCGTAACTGTAGCCCTCGGTAACGCCGGCGTGAATGCAGAGTAAATCGGTAGATGTCGAAGACGTTCAATGTGCCGCGGTCGCCTGCAGTGGCTGTGACACGTCCTCCTCCTGTCGTTTGCGCTCCATTTCCATCAGGAGCTGAGCGTACCTGGATCGAGGATTGTGGATGCCGCACTCGGTCTTCTCCTGGCCCTTCCAGCGACCGGACCGCTCATCTTCATGGTCGGCGACAGGCGCGGTCGAGTGCCAGTCCCCGACGCTCTTGTACCCACGGTCGAGGAGCTCATTGTATGGCACGTTGTTTTCTTTAACGTAATTCTTGACTTGGTCGAAGGTCCAGTTTGCCAGAGGGTTGATCTTGATGAGGCCGGCATCGTCGACTTCGATGACATCAAGGTCACCACGCTTGCCACCCTGACTGCGACGGCGTCCGGTGAGGACTGCGCGGACATTGAGCTCCCGGTAAGCACGCTCGGCCGGCTCAACCTTGGCAACCCAGTCGTACAGCTGTTCATCTCTTTCCCAGAGGTTGGCACCGTGCTTCTTGGCGAACTCCTCTGGTGTCTCGACGCCGGCGGGCTTGAACACATGGACGTTGTTCAGGGGATAATTCTTGCGGACCCGATCCACAAGAGACATCGTCTCAGAGAAATGGTGCAGTGTGTCGAGGAAGACCACATCAACCACCTGCGGTCGAGGAACGTCCAACTTGGAGAGCATGTCGAGGGTCACAAGGCCGGTGAGACCGAAGGCAGTTGTCTGGTACAGTTGTGGGAGGGTAGTGATGCACCATCTCAAGACATCTGCCCTGTGTCAGCGATGAATCCAAACCGCACGCTGTAGAGATCTCACGGACCTTGAGGCTCCAAGAATTGCAGCTGTCTGTTGAGGAACTGCAGGTGTGGTTTTGTAAACATAATATCTGGCAGTTCATCGTCACTCGAGGTGGCGCTGGCGTAGCCTGATTCTGTCATTATGTCCCTGGTATCGGGGGTGTCCGAGTCGGAGGAGCAGTTCAACGAGATCTTGGAGGGAATCTTTGCAGGCATCTTCGGACTGATGGTGAAGAGGATGGGTAGCGGCAATGAACCACAGGACGAGGTGGCGGTACGAAGAGGGATATGGGAAGTATGTGCAATTGAAATGTAGGACAAAGCCAGAGAGGCGAAGAGGTCAATATAAAAGTGAGGGCCAGCCAGCGATCACGACATCACCGGCCATTAGGGCCAGGTCTGCCCTGTTCCTCCCATTTCCGCCGGCTGATTCTGCCACACTGATCACGACATTGCTGCCGACCGCCTGCTTCATCGGGGGGTTTTCCTGCGCCGCGCAAATCACGCAATTACTGCGCATTTGGTCGCTGCGCCCCGCCCGAGTGCGTACCTGAGCCATGTCTCCTCCAGAGCAGGACTGGGACTGGCGGACGATGCTGTGGCTCCATCGACAGCAGCGTACAGCTAGGGCAAACTATCATCCGTGGTAATCAGCCGGAAAGACGGAATGTAAGATCGGGCCGACTCCGATTGTATCATAATCCACAGCATCACGCCAGGCAGTCTATGTCATACCTGGCTTGTGTCAGCCATGCGTCCGTGGCAGAGAAATGATTATCAATCAAACCTGACTGTACATATCGATTGCTAATCGCTGTAATGAGCGAGAACGCCATTTCGGGGTATTGTGCTCGAGATAGAGCCTCTAGCAAACATCTGGCCGCAGCGATGTGAAGTCACTGACTATTCTGCCCGGCGGTGAGAAACCCTCACCGCCTTCGCCCTCCACGAACCACGTGCCTCCGCCCGATCCCCGGTCTTTTTTCGACAGCAGCCGTTGTTGACTGCCTTCTCCCTCTGCATCCCCATCACCACTCTCGCCCTCAGTCGCGGCAATTGTTCCCAGCCGGAGGGACTGTCTGCTGCCCGCACTCAATCCGTTGAACTTTGTTTTGGATTTTGGCTGTTTCCGCCCGTCACGACTCCTGCGCAATGGCAGAGTGCAACCCCTCCCCCACACGTCCCGCACGCCCGGTGCTGCGCCAGTCTATGTCTGGGAATTCCTTTATCCAGGACCATCAGCAGTATAAGCCTTCGGTTCCCATCAACCAAAGTATCGGAGATGTTCTGGACAATTCCCAGGAATCCTTTCGACGCTCCCCCAGCTTGAACAACAATCCCATCAAGCCGGACCCTGACAAGGTCGCCGACAGCGGTGTCGTCCACTCTATTTTCAACCACCATGACAATATCCTTCCTGCCGGCACGCCGCAGTTGGTCGCCACCATTTTCTACAAGTCGTCCAATCCTGTCCATCCGCATCTTCACCCGGATGTATCACACCAGGCGCGGCCGGGAGAGACGCTTCCGTCTCCCATGGTTCCCGCTGGTTCGGCGCCAACGGTAGACATGGACAAGATCCCACGGGAACCTCCAGCGCCAGAGCCAGAGCCGCTTGACCATCTCTACGGCCCATTCGTGTCGCAGCTGTGCTTGACGAACTTTCTCCAAATCATCGAGACTCTTCCAACACCGTATCAGCGCATGAACACCTCTCATCGCTGTCTTGACCGGGACGATCAACCCCGGGTCGTGGAAGTCACCTTTGCGCCGCCGCCCAACCCGGAATATCTGTCCTTCACGGAGCTCCGGAAACATGAGAGCATTTGGCGGTTTGAGCGCGAGTGGAACGTCGAGGTCGTCATCCAGAAGGAAAGTGTGTTCCGCCGGCATAAGCGGTTCGCAGTGTTTGACATGGATAGCACGCTTATCCAGAACGAGGTGATTGATGAGATTGCCAGGTTTATTGGCGTGGAGAAGGAGGTTTCTGTAGGTCTCTCGGGCAATAGTGATGTCTGCTTAGGGCTAACCTCGCCAAGGAAATCACGGAGCGTGCCATGAACGGCGAGCTTGATTTCTCCGCGTCTCTGAAGGAGCGTGTTGGTCTCCTCAAGGGTGTTCCAGCGGATGTTTTTGAGAAGCTCAAGTCCGTCATAAAAATCTCCCCAGGCGCACGAGAGCTCTGCAAAGCTTTGAAGTCTCTTGGCTATACCATTGCGGTCTTGAGCGGAGGTTTCCAGCCTCTCGCGGAGTGGTTGGCGAGCGAACTCGGAATCGATCATGCTTTTGCTAATCATGTGCGTATCCTAATCCCCGCCGGTTCTACCATCGCTGACTCTTTCGCTTGATATGTAGTTGGAGGTTGACGAAGCGACAAAAACACTGACCGGTAAACTGGTTCCGGCACATCCCATCATCGACGCAACCCAGAAACGTTCTCTCCTTCTCTCTCTCGCCGCCGAGAAATCGATCCCCATTTCCCAGACGCTCGTAGTGGGCGACGGCGCCAACGACCTCCTCATGCTTCATGCGGCCGGGCTCGGGGTGGCATGGCGTGCAAAGAGCAAAGTGCAGCTCGAGGCACCAACCCGGCTTAACGGAGAGAGCCTCGTCGACGTTCTGTATCTCCTTGGTTTTGGGAGGGAGGATATTACCGAATTGACCACCGACGTAGAATGAGGAACCAAGATATTACCGTAGAGACCTGACCGGGACTGGCATCGAGCGTTTCCGGTTACACAGTATCTACCTGCTTTCAACCCTGTCAGCGGGCATGATGGCCAGAATACGGGGCCTATGTTCGGGCCAGGGTTGCATGGCTTTCCTCTCCATTTCAACCGAGAAGAGGGTTTCAGCATCCAGCATCGTCGCGGCGTAGGAGGAATGAGGGAACAGCGGTATGCCTGCATTACTAGCTACGAGTTTGAGTGACGAGCGAGCGAGCGACTGAGCATCGGTGGACATTTGCTTTTAAGCAAGCCTGGAGTTATTGAGTTATTTTATATATCTATGATGATGACGGCGACGACCGTCTAGGAATACATCCCACGAAACGAATCACAATAGACCAACCATTCATGTTTTGCCGTACCAATACAACCAAGAACTAACCAGCGCCAGGAGAAAAAAAAAGCAACCGCAATAGACAACGAGGGTTGAATACAATGATATGTATGAAGTATGCACCAGGAATCGTGTTGAAAAAGTGTCAAGAAAAAACACGGAAGACAATAAATCAACTCGTCGCCTCATCAGCAACAGCCTTCTTCTCACCAACAGCCTCGTCCGCGCTCCCGGCACCACCGCGTCTCTTCTTCAGCACGTTCTCAATAAACGCCTCGCCAGCCTTATAGCTACTGCGCACCAGCGGGCCGGACGCACAGTAGAGGAAGCCCATATCGAGGGCGCGCTGACGCCAGAGCTCGAAGCGGTCGGGGGTAACATACTCATGGACGGCCATATGGCGCTTGGTCGGACGCATGTACTGGCCGAAGGTGACGACGTCGACGCCGACGGCGCGCAGCTGGCGGAGCGCATCCCAGAGCTGCTCGTCGGACTCGCCGAGGCCGAGCATGAGGCTTGTCTTGGTGATGAGCTCGGGCTTGGCCGTTTTGGCGGCGTCGAGGACGCGGATGGACTGGGCGAAGCTGGCGCGGCGGTCGCGGACTTGCGGGGTGAGGGCCTCGACGGTCTCGACGTTGTGGGCGTAGACATCGAGCCCCGAGCGGGCGACCTGGGAGACCATGTCCGGGTCGCCGCCATAATCGCCGGTCAAGCATTCGACCAGGATATTGGGGGCCTTGTGTTTGATTTTCTTGACGGTCTCGGCGAAATGGCGCGCGCCACCGTCGGCCAGGTCGTCGCGGTCGACGCTGGTCAGGACGATGTAGCCCAGGCCCCAGCGGGAGATGGCTTCGGCGGTGTTCTCGGGCTCGTGCGGGTCGAGGGCGGGCGGGGCGCGGGAGGTCTTGACAGAGCAGAAGCGGCAGCCGCGCGTGCAGGTGTCGCCCATGAGCATGATGGTGGCCGTGGCGGCGGACTTGTCGCTGCCGCCCCAGCAGTCGGAGATGTTGGGGCAGCGGGCCTCCTCGCAGACGGTGTGGAGGTTGAGGCCCCGCAGGTCCTTCTTGAGGCGCTGGTAGTTGTTCGAGCTCGGAATCGGCGTCTTCAGCCACGACGGGAGGCGGGTGAATTCCTTCTTGCGGCCGGCCGGCCCGGCCATGGCTGTCTTGAGCTCGTATGCTTCGGACGGATCAAGGGGAGCATTGTCACTGCCGCCGGAGACGAAGTCGGCGAACGAGGGGCCTGCGTTCAGCTTGTCCTTGAAGGTAGTCCGCTTTCGCTGTGTCGGGTTCGGGGAAGCTGTTGTGGCGGAGGAGGGGTCTGTAGTTGCGTAGCTGCGGATGCCCAGGGGGGCAATGGCTCCGTTATGAGTGATGTTCCTCGACGACGAGCACAGGGCGCGCAGACGGCCTGTTGATGCTGCCATGGTGAAGATGGTGATGAGTTGGAGGTCGAAGTTGGATTCCGCGGGAAAGTAGAGCAGATAAGACGGCGGATCATCCCTCATCCGCAGCCGGCGCTAGCCGTGTTGGGTCTGATGCCTTATGACGGTATTTCTGCCTGACGAGTTGTCGCCGGTGCTCATTTCAGACCGTCAAGATCATTCCATTGGCTATGTATTAACTACTAACTAATAAATGCGGAACAAAGAAGGTGTCCTCGGCATCAGGCACCGAATATGCAACACGGCATTCATAAACACAGACTTGAAACTGGCGCGAAAGAGCGACAAGATGGTCAACATCTTCAGATTGAGGGCCAGTGATTAAGTAGTCTTGGTCTCAAGAACCTGGGCAACCACCAGTACCGCCGATTTCAGCGTCTCGTCGGACCGTCCGCAGATGGCAAAGAGCAGGTAGTCAACGATTCTATCCAGGTTCCTCCGAAGCTCGGCACTGCGCGAGCCAAAGACCCGATCTTTAATGTGCGTCGGTGACGCATATGGGACTTGGATGCCCAGGGTTGTCAAGGCTTTATCGGGAACAAAGCTGAAGCCGCATGACGCACCGGATAGGAAGGCAGTGCTTTTCTGGGTTGACGATAAAGAGACAACATAGTTCCGTGCGATCAAACTCGCGCAGAGAGAGTCGAGGAGACTCTCGGAAACGGCGGGGAAGATCTGTCGAAACGGTCGCAGGAGAGCCTGTTCGCTGCTTTGGCGCAGGAACATGATGACTGGCGATGTCAGCCGGAGCATGTTGCTCGGGAAGTCTTTGACCGAATGCTCCAGCTGGTCGAGTGTCCATTCATGGTCCCACCATTTCTCGAGCTGTTCTCGCTCCGACATACTTTCGCCTCCTGGAGAAGGCTCAGGCTTTGGAAGGGGGACGTCCGTCGTCGGGCTGATGTCGGGTTTCGCGGGCGAGCTTGGCCGCTCGAGACTGTCGTTACTCAAGACCGACTGCTCGCATACCGCAGTTGAACTCATGCTATCTGAGTGTATTGAGGCCCTATCAATGTATTCGTCCTCCCTGTCATCTTCACCCGGTGAATAGAAGGAATAATGCATGTCATAACCATTATCCACGACATCGTTTGTTGTATCGGGGCTGAAAGCAGATATCTCCTGCTGATGCTGTTCGGGCGTACAAGCAACGGGATGTTTCGGACTCTGGCTGGCATCCCAATAGCTCATTGGTGGGGATGACTTGGGCGAGATGTCAACTAGTTTCGGCTTTGTTTTGCTGGCAACGGCAAACGTCTACTTAACGTGAGCATTGGATTTCAGATGCAGGATTACGATGAACTTACCACAGGCTCACCAGAAGCCTCTTCAAAAGGCGGCGAGACCTTTTGAACAATCTGGCATTTTCTTCTGCTGGCTATCGAATTACCGGCATGGACGTCCATCGTTTCGGCTGGCACGCCCTGGAGCCAGTTCTCGAAATATGCCATGTTGTTTGGTATCCGGCTTGCGTCGCTGCACACGGTAGTTTCCCTTGCCGTCGGTGGAGGCGGACCGGGGAGGCTTCTCTCATTGAAACCTCTGAGCGGAGATGGGCAATGGATCTCGTTGGGCTCAAGGTGTTTGGGAAAGGTCGGGTCTGCCATATGCATATGCACATCTATTTCTTCGCCTGAAGAGTACTCGTCGTCGACAAAGCTCTCTGCTTCTGGAGCTGGGGGAAACTCGCATCGTGTGTCTGCTGATTTGTCGTTGCAGTCGACTGCGTCGTTCCCATCTTTCAAGTCTGCCTCGCCCTTGGGGAAGAAGAACGCGGAGGAAGGGGAAGGGTTCGACAGAGACGATTCCGATAGAGGAGGGCTTGGAAGGAGACCGCCTGCTTCCAATCTGGTAGCCGCGATGTTCTGGTCGGAACGCCAGGGTCGCAATGCTCGCTGTCTAGAGGGCGGAGGCGACAGCGTTGGTTCCTTCTCTAACGAGCGGGGAGAAGTCGGCAGCATGAGCTCAAAGGGCCTCTTCATTCGCCGGACGGAGCGAAACGGTGAGAGGGGTCGGACCCCATCCTCAGTCGGTGGTCGCCTCATCTGCGAAGAGGCATGCTCGGATTGCTCTGGCCGGGCGGTGCTGGGGACGAAGGACGGCGAACCTGGAAGGCGACTCGTCTTCCACGACTGGAAGGACGGGGACCGCGGCGACGTGCAGGTGCTCTGGGGCATCGGATTTTGGCCCATTTCATGGAATGATTCCGTCATGTTGGCCGTATGAGAGTAATTCGCAGACCACGAATGGTGGTGGCCCGTTGGAGGATCGCCGGCCAGCATATTGCACGCAAGCCAAAGCAAACAAGCAAGAGGACGTTTGACGAGCAAGGAGTTCAGATCAGACGTGCGAATGGCTAGGCAGGCCTTCTAATACTGACAGCAGTAGAGTTTTCTCCTGCATCCCTTGACAGACGAGCCAGCCCTAATGTGAGAGACGGTCAAACAGCGCGGGTATGCGCATCCCTTCAGAGCATCAGTGATTGGGAGAGGGAGCAAGCAACGTCACCGCATTAAAGGGAACGCCTTGCATTCCGACGTGAGGAGAGCACTGTAGTCGATTGGGTTCCCATGGCAGCACGACGTGGGGATCCAAAGCCGGCCCTAGTGCACGAAGGGATGAGATGGCTTTGGCAAATAAGATAACACTCGAGGCAGCATAGAGTTGACCAGTCCTGCGCAGTTGGCCAGTCAGTCGTTGTAGTTTTGGAATGCATCCCTTGCATGAGTGGGTTGGCTTCATACTCGGACGTGGCGGCAGAATGGTTCAAGTTGCCAGTGAACATGCGTCATGATGGCTGGATACAGTACTAGTACTACTACGTACGTAGTAGCCCTTTGGTTGTCTACTCCCAAGTATCGTTTCGTTTCAAGCCTACTCATCTCTGATTTCTACGCTCTATAATCGCCTCGAGTTTTTCGGTCCCTTTCGTACGGTCGGCGATATTTCCCCTTCTCCATATTTAACAGTACTAGTATACACTCCTCTGGCGGGGACCGTGTATGAGTGAATAACCAAGTCAAATTAAAGAAGGTATCCTAATCAACATTTTTCCACACGGTCAAGATACATTCTGGTGGGACGGAGACTGCATTTCCCAATTTGTTGTGCCGTGGATGATGTCTAGACCACTTAGTACTGCCATTTATATTCATTCTCCTGCTGTATCCAGTTAGTACTACTTACTCGAACCCATTTCACTCCGCCGCCACTCTTGATTCCTTGGGCAAGATAGGACACTCGGTTGACCTGGTTGTTAGTAGTTAATGACATAGTACTCACTATTTTCACAGCACAGGTCTGGGGTCAAATGTCCGCTGGAATCTTGTCTTGGTGTATAGATACCCAACAAGACTGACTGGACTTTACCAGCGATCTGATCAGAGCCATTGAGCTGGTCAAAGAGCTTCGATCTCAATTTGTGGATGCCCCGTCCCAGTACCAGGGAATCAAAGAAGAGTCTGTTCCCTTCCAGTCAGTGCTGCCACTGCGATGTTCACTCGCTGACATAGAGCAGACTCCGCGGCTTGTTTATCATCCTTGAAGATGTCAATGCGGTTCTGCCTCGCCGGACCCTGGAGGCCTCGCAAAGGCGCAATCTGGACCATCTCACCAGTACATGCAGTCGGCTCGCGGCCCTGCGCAGATATCCAACAATACCATGAGGTTTCTGTAGCGACACTGTTAGTATAATGCTCATAATAATTATGGATAGTTCAAGTTCTCATTGCTCCGATCGTGTAGTTGTAGTTGTATGGAGTCTCCAAAAAAGACGAGTGCAAACACTGCAAACAGGCTTATCTATCTATCGCTGCAAAAAAATAAGAGAACAGCCAGGACAACAGAACAGCAATCCCCTCCTCTCTCCTCATGCTCTCCGAGTGCTTCATAGCCTCGACCTTCGCGTCAGGCAGAACCCCGGCTTCTGCGACGCTGAGAGATGTAGGGGTGTGTCTGCACGAGTTCCAGCCCTCGCCGACCCTCCGCTCGACCTTCAAGAAGAGCTCAACGCCCGCCAATTGCCTGGCCGTGAACCCGTCGCATGTGTTCGCCGCGCAGGCCGAGAAGGCCATTGTCCATGTGTACAGCAGAGAGCGCGGGAATCAGGAAGCGACAGTCCCGTTCCCGGAGCGAATACGGAGCATTGCGACGGCGGGCGGGAAGAATGGAGATATCTTAGTTTTGGGGACGGAGGGCGGCCGGTTGATCTTGTGGGAGGTAGGTTCGATGTTCGAATTTCACTATGAGACGCTCGTTGATTGACTGCTGTAGACATGCACCGGACGACAGGTAACCACGACACCGTCGCATCTGCAACCAGTCACCTCGCTCGTGGTAGATTCGACATCCAACTTCATTCTCTCGGGCTCATCAGACGCGAGCGTCCATGTCTGGTCACTGGCGAGGATCCTCTCGTTCGCAAAGCCGCCACTGGGCCCCGACCAGCAGCAGCCGAACTCGCCGATTCGCACGATCTCGAATCACCGCGCGGCTATCACCTCTCTTGCGGTGGGCCACAGCTCTGGGCGGTACAACATCGCCGTGTCGACGTCGAAGGATAACACAGCCGTAGTGTGGGACTACCGCACGGGGCGCATCCTGCGGACGTTCCTTCTGCCCTCCGCCGCAACGTGCGTGGCTCTCGATCCCGTCGACCGCGCGTTCTATGTGGGCTATGAAGATGGAAGCGTCCAGACAGTAGACTTCTACAAAACCCAATCCATCCAACACCCTCTCCACGACCCGTCATTGCAATCCACTCCATCGCAACTGTCAGCCGAAGACCGATGGCTCCCGCCGTCAGCGAACATGGGGGCAGTCGAGACCGTCTCCGTATCCTACGATGGTGCGATCCTTCTGTCCGGCCATGAAAGCGGGAAGGTGCTTGCATGGAGCGTGGGACGACGGAAATACGCGTCGACGATAGCAGATTATACGCACCCCGTAACGAACCTCCTAATGCTACCCCCGAACGGGCTCCCTCACCCGTCGACCGATCTGAAGCGGGTCTCGCACTCCATCGTCAAACCGCGATATGACCACGGATTCTCAGACGCGTCTCAAACTCCCGGCGCAGTCCCGGGCGAATATGCGTTCACCACACACATCCTCCCATCGACATCGCCGCGACGCGGAACAGCGCGCGGGGAGCGAAAGCCGGACGAATTCTCCGCTGCCCTCACGCACGCGTCCTTCCCGCAGTCGATGATGGAGGAGGGACTCGCCGAACTGGCGGCTCTCCGGCAGCCGGGACCGAGGCCAACCACTGCCACTGCCACTGCCGAAGACACAGCCGCAACGACAGACAGCGACTCTCAACTCGCAATCCTCGAAACCGAAATATCAACCTCCGGAAGAAAGCATCCGTCAACGAGACCGCGCGGCAAGCCACGACAGAGGAAACGGTGAAGCTGCGCTCGGACCTCGCCAGCCTCCAGGACTACATCAACGAGCTGCACGAGAAGCAGGAGGAGTCGCAGCGGGCGAAGATCCAGCGGCAGGTGAGAAAAGAGCAGCGCGAAGCACGACGGCGGGAAGCGTGGTTCGCGGCGGAGAAAAAGGGGCGGAATGGCGATGCGGTTGTTAGGGGGATGGATAGCGAAGAGGAGGTTTTGACGAGCGAGACGGATGAGCAGAGCGATGAATAGTTGTGCTACGGTTGACTTATTCTGCTTGGCCTGGCGTATAGGGTTGGTTAAAAGTTACGGGTGGACTGGATTGTACAGTATAAAATAGAGGATATAGTATCTAGTTTAGGCAATGGCCAGCGCATACTCACTCGTACATGTCCAAGTCCAAGATACCCATATCTATCTATACACACTATCCATTCCCCTCAACAAGCCCCCTCAACCCACTCAACCCCAGCCAAACAGCCTCCTCAGTCCGAATAGTCCGACTACCCTGCCCGGGGAGCATATTAACCCAAAAATCAAACAACCGCTCCGCCTCCCCGGGGGCCACGCCCATCTCGCTCAACTGGCTATCACCGCGCACGGCAGCCTCGATGCCGGCGACACCCCCAAACACAACCAGCAGATGCCCGAACCCTTTCAGCGCGGCGGACCCGGGACTATTGCCGAGGACGCTCGACAGCGGCGCGCCGCGCTCGGACGTGCCGAAGGAGAGATCGTAGCCGCCGTCAAAGGGACACTCGGTGAAGACGTCGGCGAGGGATCGGGCGCGGCGCACATAGTAGCCCCAGTAGAAGCCTGATTCTGTGCGCGGGGTTGAGGGGTGGACTGGTTCATCTTCAGCGTGTTCCGGGCCTGGGCCCGAGTCCGAACCAGAACCGTCCTGGGCGAGCCGGACAGTGACGCGGGCATTCTGCGGGAGCTGAATGCCTCGCAGGACCGATTTCCGGGGTAGACCCGTGTCGACGATAGACTCGTTACTGCGTGGTTTTGTCTCGGCCACGACGCCCTCGCGGAACTCGCAGGACTCGTTCGCGCGTAGGTGGTGCGGCATGTCCAGGCTCGGGAGGAGGCCAGCGGCGCGGAGGTTGGGGTGCATCGGGAAGATGAGTTTGCGTAGATAGGGGGGTGTTTCGACGTAGGAGAGGACGTGGGCGAGGAAATGCGACGGGTCGGAGTAGGCCGTGAAGCCCTTGGAGGGGGGCGGGGTGCCGCTGAGGAGGTGGTCAGGTTTGGTTATGGGGGATGGGTAGTCGGTGTCGGCGTCATTGCTGTATTGGGAGGCGTTTTCGTCGTCGTCGAAGACTATGACTTCGTCGACGCAGAAGACGGCGAGGGCGCGGGCGAGGGAGCCGGCGAGGAGGGTTTTTTGGTCGATGGATTGCGCGCTAAGGATAAGTTAGTCGATGGGCGCAATCTGAGCGGGAGGACGCTCACTTTGCTATAATGCTGCCCGGGATAGCAATGCTCAGTGTATGCGATCGCCCTCCAGACGGCGTGAACACGGCGGTTGGTTTGGAGGTGTCCGGGTCATTCTGGGCCGGAGGGTTGGCCTCGTGAGAGGTTTTTCGTTTCTGGGGATGTTAGCGCTGGAATGAGAGAGAGACAGGGCCAGTACCTTGTAATTAGGGCGTTTCATGCTGTGGAAGAGACGGACATAGAGAGAGAGAGAGAGAGAGAGAGATCTGGAGAGAATTGAAGCCGATCTTTTTCAGGGCAAGTTGACCACTGAGAGGCCGCGGCTGATGTCATGCTCCACCGCATATCTAGATACAATCAACAACACCAACACCAACAACACCATCACCACCATCACCATGCTCATCTAGTACACTACATGTCCTGTCCCCTGCTCCATCATCTCGCCCTGATCCAGCTGCTCCATGATCTTGACCCCCGAACTAGTCCCAATGCGATCCGCCCCAGCCCGCAACATCCTCACAAACTCCTCCGCCGACCGGATCCCTCCACTCGCCTTGACCTTGGTGCCCTTATCCGTCAAGTCCGCCACAGCCCGCATAAGCTGCACGTTCTCCTCCGTCGCCCCCTGCCCCTTGAACCCCGTACTCGTCTTGACGAACTCCGCCCCGGACAACGCCGCCACCAGCGACCCGGCGATGATCTCGTCGCGGCTCAGCTGGCTCGTCTCGATGATCACCTTCAGCTTGACCGGGTCCGGCGCGACGTCCCGCACCGCCGCAATGTCATGGTAGATCTCCATGTACCGCCCGTCTTTGAGCTGCGGGTAGTTCATGACCATGTCGAGCTCCGACGCGCCGTGCTGGATAACCTCCTGCGCCTCGTTCATCTTGTCGGCCGTCGCGCTCGTCCCGTCCGGGAAGCTGACCACGCAGGCGACGGAGATGTCGTTGCATCCTCTGAGGTTCTGGGCTGCGCGGGCGACGTGCTGCGGCCGGACGCAGACCGTGGCGAAGCGGCGCGATTTGGCTTCGGCGCAGAGCGTATCGACCTGCTCGTTTGTTGCGGACTCGGCAAGCAGGGTGTGGTCGATTGCGCGGTTGACGAAGGCCGGCAGGGGACGGTGGTAGCGGCGGAAGACAGCGGGAAGTTTGTTCTTGAGGGTCTCGATGTAGTTGATCCACTCCTGGTTGTCGCGTGGGATGTCCATTGTACGTAGCCTGATCTCCGGATGGGCTCAAGGTGTGAGAAGAACAAGTATACTCTGCAATGTTTCCTGGCGCTAGCAAAGATGCGGAGAAGCCACGTGATATCCAGCAGCAGCATCATTCTCATCATCCATCGCTCATCTTGATGTATCCGCGAATCTCGAATCCGACTCCCGTCCAGCTCTGCATCGATTCAATCGCTCATCCGCAGCCGCCGCTGCCACACTCCGGCCCCCGAATATCATCCACCCTCCCAACCTTCCTCCCCCATCCTCCTCCCCCCCCTCCGGTACCAGGTCCGC
>RAQS01000253.1:0-28661 GCA_003698115.1 Aspergillus sp. HF37 | reverse complement strand
CAGCTGCATCTGTTTGACGATGCCGATCTTCGAGCAGACCTTCCGTGTTTCTTGCATTTGGCGCATATTGGCATCCATCTTGTGAGAGAGTTTGCTGTCTGGCTGAGTGAATGAGTGCTTGGGAAGGACTCTCAGGAATTCCTCCGAAGCATCCACAACATTGCCATCAGGATCCTCCCTCCAGAGAAGCCGATCTGACAGATCGGGCACACCAGACATGACATCGTAATAATCCGGGATCACCTTGTCTTCCTCCTCTTCTATGCCTTCTGCAAGAGTCTCACGGGCAGCACCAGGCTCCCGAACGCTCGATTCGCAGATCTTATCACTCTCCGCCGCGAGTTTCTGGTTTCGAATCCACCTCCTCATGCCGGCCTTCGACCTGAGCAAGGCGGGCTCATCCGCGTTCAGTTTGTCGCCTTTGAAAAGCCGATGCCTCTCAGCAGCAATATGGGCTCGGTCTCTCTTCGTGACTTGCTTCCATACTTTATATTCAGGATCCTCGAGTTCGGCGCTCGGTGCAGACAGGGCACTGAGTACGGGGTTCGAAGGAGTTAATCCATCAATCTCCATGGAGTCGTCATGGCTTGCAGGAGCGCCGGACATGGTGCCGGCAGGGTCATATGGCGTCTGAGTTCCAGGGGGCGGTGTTGAGAATCCATTTTGACTTCCATCAATGGGGAGATCAGAATTCGCGCGAGTGAGAGAGGGCGGCTGGGACGCTGGGGGGGCGGGTGGTCCCTCGGACCCGCTAGGCGTCTTCTTAGCAGGAGCAGTGCCCTTTTTGGTAGATTTCCCTGGGGCTTTCCTGCCTCGCGAGGACATGATGGGCTCATCGTCGCTCTCTTCGGCGCCATCGAGGTCAGCAAGCTGGAGATGGCGCTCTTCCGCTTCGACTTCGGCGCGCTCTCTGATGACAATGTCAGGAATAAGAGGAACGAGCTTCTCCGTCTCCTTTCTCATGTACAACGCGTGCTTGCGTAGAAAATGCTCCGGGTTTGTGTTGTATTTCAGGCAGTTGGCCCAGATGAGATTGAGGTCATCGACAAAATCTTGTTTCGACTTGTACTGCAGGGCTTTGAGCTTCTTCGTCATAGTGCCGAGGTCCATAGGGTGTTTGATGACTAGGAGCTATTAGCAGGCAGGTCAACGGGATTTGGCATAGGTCCTTACTATTGTAGTAATCAGGTGCATCCCGCTTGTTCACACGCGTCAGAAAAGCAGTCGAATGCTCGGTCATGGCTTTGAGCTCGCTCAGGACCTTCTCGGCCGCTTCATAAAGCTCCTCCTGGCCAATTTTGTCCTCACTGGCCCATTTGCTTCTATTCTTGCGGACCTCACTCATCAAGCTCCGAAGCTCTGCATCCGAGGCCTGAACCATTGTCCGCTTCATGTCGATTCGGGCAATCAGGTTCTTCAACGTCAAGCTGGAAGCACCCAAGTTCGCGCTGCTCAGCGACCCATAGCCGCTGGGCGCGCCACTCGCACTGGTACTTGCAGCGCCGGTCTGTCCCGACATCTCAGCCTCGACCTGTCTCTCCGACTCTTCAAGTCGCTGTTGATCGAGCATGGCATCCCTGTCGTTCTCCAGGGTGTAGAAGAGGGTGTGGAAGCTTCTCTTGGCAGCTTCCTCGGTAGTCCTCTTGTCCTCCTCCAGCTTCTTCCGGATTTCTTCGAGGGTTTCCTTCTTCACTTCCTTACCGTCGGCTGCTGTTGACGCCGCGGTGCTTGGCCGATGACTCGGCGACGGGAGGCCGCTGGGGTCTTGGGAGGACTTGGGCTTGAGCGGCGACGCAGCGGAGTCGGCAGGGTCCGCATCATCATCGTCGTCATACTCGTCGTAGTCATCATCATCGTCCAGTTTTCTCGCGGGTTTCTTGGGAGGGGCGGGAAGCGAAGGGGGTTCGTCGGCGCGTGAGGCTCTCGGCTCGGCGTCATGGGTAACTGCAGGCTCGACAGGGTCGCGGGCGGTCTGATCCCTCGAGAACAGGGTCCCGAGTTTGACCTCGCTCTGGCGATACAGGTCGCGAAACAAGGCAATGCGTGAGTCCTCCTCGACGGCGATATCAGCCTCCGATGTCAAATTCCCGGGTTGCGGCCCTTCGGCGCCGGCAGAGGCGCGCATCTGCGGCGTTCTGGAGCCAGAGACGGATTTCGAAACGCCATTGACAGGACGGGGTTCGGGGAGGTCATCGGGAGGACGAAGATGGCCGGGGTTGTGGTGGCCGAGCGACATTGCTCTGCTCGCTCCAAAACCCCGGGTCTGGGGGCGTGCGAGGGGAGTTTCTCCACGATTCTGCTCACGCTCGGACAGGACGCAACACGGGGGTTTCGCGGGCGGAAAAAGACATAGGGACACAGAGCTCGACGCAGGAAGGGCGACGGCGATGATTTGGGCGCAACGGCGATGGGGAAAGGGCTGGAGGAGATGGGGAAGAAGACGGCAGCTGGACAGGACGGAGGCTGCTGAGGTCAAGTCGCGCAACGGCCGCCGCTCAGACCAAAAGCGCAGTTCTGCTCTCTTTCCGCTCTACTGCTCTCTGCTGCAGCCTCACTCTCCCAACACCATGCGAATTCGCTACCCTTTTGCCGGTAAGCGGCCTGTCTACTCTGTATTCGCTCCTCCAGGCCCTCGCTGATCATACCAGGCGCATTCGCCCTCATCCTCCTCCTCGCCGGCTACGTTGGCCTCCTCCCGCACAGCTCCCCGTCGACCATCCCAGCACAGCTCCAGCCCAACGACAAATTCCTTCACCTCGTCACCTTCTTCTTCCTCTCACTCGCCTTCTACTGGATTCCCGACACTTCGCGCCGGCGCGCGCTGCACCTGAGCCTCATCGTCTGCACCCTCGTCCTCGGCGTTGGCTCCGAGGTCGTCCAGGGCCTCCTCCCCAACGACCGCCCCTTCGACCTCTTCGATCTCCTCGCCAATGTCGTCGGCAGTCTCGGCGCCATCGGCCTGTGCGGCTGGTACCATCGCCGCATGCTGGAGCGACGCCGCATGTCCCGCTACGGGTCGCTGTCGGAGAACTCCCCGCACGACGTCGACGTCGAGCTGGGCGTCGCCCATCCCGGTGAAGGCGAGGGCGAGGGCGGCGGTGCCGGTCTCGGGCCGCAGGAATCCGGCGTCACGAATCTTGAGCAAGAGGTGGATAACTGGGACGAGAACGCGGTCGATAATTGGGATTCGGACGATGCGGGTGATGATACCGCCGCGGCTGCTGCTGCGCATGGGCATGGGCATGGACGTTCGGGCTCGGCGACGGCTGAGCATGATGACCAGAAACCTCTTCCTTCCCTTCCTGCGCATGCGGAGGATGCTGGTCAGAGGAAGCGGAGTGATTGACTGACTTAGAGCCATCTCGCTCCTAATCCTATTTCGGGTTGATATCCTACCCCAACCGATGACTCTGTTGCTCATGACTGAACACGCTCTCTCATTACGATCCGGTCATGCTTTACGTCTCTCCGTACGTGTGTATGTCCACCGACGTCACCGCCCGTTTTCTGCATACCCACGTCTATCTGTCTTGCTGCTTAGGATATCCGGCTCTGTATATACGGCAACGAATTTGGTTAGGTGGGGGCGTGTTGTCTTGTCTGAACGGATTGGTTTGTATAATCTGGAATGTGGCTGCATTGGTTCATGCTGGGATTATGGTGTATGGCTGCCGGTTGCCCTGTTCTGCTCGTTAGCAAAATCTTTGGTCTATGGATAATGCTGGCTCTGTATTGCAGTGCCCTAAAAACTCTTCTCCAGAACCATTGGATAATACAACGCTTATGATATGCTAGTCTACGTATTTCTAACGCTGAACAGCCCAGTGTCAAGGTCCAACAATTTCCAGGTTGAGGACGGTTAAAGGGTGTACAGAAAATTAAATAGATAGCAGCACAGCGGCCAAAAAGTATAGTGAAACCAACCATAAAATATGCCATGCAGCTGAAAATGCAAAAGCAACCCAAGAATGCATATATAGTCATAATCGGTCATAAACAAGACATGAATATGCCCGACGGTGGTGGGACAAGCGGCAAAAACGAGTGACAAGTTCATGGGCGCATGGAGAAACCTCAACAACTGAGATTCACTCGTCGTCAGAATCTTCCGGGGTTCCGGACCAGCTGCGCATCGATGTCGAGGCGCGATCAGTGTCATGGTCCGGGTCAGGGGTCGAAGATGGCGGACAATCATCCTCGTTGGACAGTTTGGCCATTTTCGTAGATCGCTGCGATCCTCCATTGGATGAGTCGCCGGGGTCCTCGTCCACTGTCTTCCCGAGCTTCTTATTGACTTGTTCCCGCAAGACTTCGTAAACAAACTGGAGCTGCATCTCATTATACACCATCATCATTCGCTGCTCACGCATCTGGTTGACCGTCTCGAAAACAGGGTCTTGCGCATCCGTAACCGTCAACAGCTGCCCGGACTCGAGTTCTCGCAGGAGGTGGTCGAGCGCGATAAATGTGCCTGTCCGCCCAACGCCTGCGCTGCAGTGCACCACCCGGGGATTGTTGGGCGTACACCTTGATCCTGATGCCTTGAGCAGTCCAAGGAGAGCTTCACGGTCCTCGCCTACCGGTTTGGAAAAGTCTGCCCAGCCGGCGAAAAGGAAATGCCAAACGGTCTTTGACTGCGAACCCAGGGTGAGCTCGAGCTTGCGAACCTCGGAGCGGGAATTTTCATCAAAGCTGCACTCCAGCAGCTTAACAGTGCCTAAGATGTCGTCGGCACTCGGTTTTTGGTGGCCTTCATCATTGACATACGGGTCACTTTCGTTCGCATATAAAGGCAGCGACTCGTCGGCATCAAGGGGGAAGTACTGTGCACATTTCTCTCGGCCCGACTCGAAAGTTTGCGTGAGCATGACAACAACGCCTACGTCCGTGCTCTCATGGAAAACCATATGCCAGAAGTAGGCAAGGTGTCCTGACTTTGGTCCCTGCAAAGTGTTAGAGCGCCTGCGGTGTCCGTAATCTGGCCACTAACCTGAGTCGCAATGTATCGACTCTCCTCTTGGGTCACCGAATCCCTCATTATGATGGGAGATGCGTTGATGAAATCGCATTCGCCCTCCGGAACCTTGAGATGGATCCGAGAGTTCGCCCATGCTTGCACACCGATATAACGGTTCCTGGCCTTGACCTCCAAATCACCCTCCAACGCCCAGCGATGTGAAGGATCATTGGCCATCGTTCCCTCCGTAATGCGCGTTCTCTGTATCCATTCAAGGTCTTCAAATTTCCGTTGGATATCTACAACGATTCCATTAGCCAGCCATTCCACAGAGCAAATCGGGCAAACCAACCTAAGGCAGACTGGCAGAGAAAGGGCGGAACATGCTCGTTATCCCCCTCATCCAAGCCCGGTTTGTCCTGGTCATCTAGCACCTCGAGCCCCTCTTCCTCGTCCGCAGGAGGCCCACGCTTGGTCGTTTGAATGCTTGTGTCGATCTTAATTGTGGGATGGGCCATCTTGGCCGCAGCGACCTTGTGGAAAGTCCGAACCTTTCCAAGGACGCCGCGCGCCCTCTTGGAAACCTGCCTCCTCGTCGATGAAAGCTTCCGTGGTTTTTGCGGTCGATTGGCAAGGTCTGGGGTAGGGGTGCGAGATGGCTCTGTGGTTACTTCTACTTCGGATCCGTCTGCAGGCACGACGCTCGCTCCGTTCTGGGGCTGTTCTGGGGATATTTGCAGAGCAGACAAGTCGGGGCAGCTGTAGAAGCTGTCCCTCGGTGAAAGTTCCTTGGCCAGGGTTTTAGATGACACGGTGATGGCAGCCCGAGGGTCGAAGGGCGGAGGCTTGACGGAGGAAGGAAGCGGTCCAAAGCCCGCGAATCGCGATGTTGTCGCAAAAAGAAAGATAGACTTGGATCGTCGATTCGTATACAAAATGTCGTAAAGGCCGCCGGAAGGCGGAATGCGTCAGGTGGGTTATCGGGGGGGGAGAAGGAACAGGTCGATTTTGAACAGTCACCCCGCACAATGGCTTATTTGGTCGACGGGATCGGATATGTCGATAGAGAGACAAGACCTGGGGAGTCAAGGACGAAGGAGGGTAATCAGGACGGGTCAGACAGCAGGGGCACGGAGGGACACAGGCAGCGAGGGCATCTATAGAAATCGACCTTCATTGAAGCAGTCCAGTCCCGTGACAGGCTTGGCAGGAGAACGACTTAGTCAGGCGGTGACGTCACTTGACTGTATATTTCAGAGTAGGGCTGGCTGGGATACTACACGTACTACATATCACACGACCGCATCGACTTTTGTGCTTTGATATACAGGTTACAACGACGTACGTAGTAGGAAAAAACAGGCATCATAAACAACGGAACCGAGTAGCCGAGCCAGAGTCACCTGACCAGCGGGGCTAGTCCAATCAATCACGGCGAGCCTCCTCGACGCTGCAACATCACTCACTCTTCGCTCTACCCTCCCCATGCCTCGGAGGCCTACTGGTCCTTCAACTGAGCAGGTCTCGGTTCTAATGGCGCAGAACAGTCTCTTGGACGGCTGATTAGGAATATGGGCTTTTTCTACTGGTTTGAGGTGAGTACCTGGCAGGATTTGATGCTGCGGTAGCTGATGGGTTCTTTCACTAGGCCTGGCTCGTTTCCCGCGTATGTACACTATCGGGTATATTCCGTTGCTCTACATTATGCTCATCGAGATTTGTTCGCCCAGCTCCTGAACAGCCAGAAGTTCCACAGCGCGGTCGGCAAAGTCCACCAAACGGTTCGTCAATTGAGACATGGCGAACGTCCTCACATGGGACCGAGGGATCAGCGTATGCCTCTTTCCTTTGCCTTGACAACTGTGGTTGGGTTCTGACGTTATCTTTCAGAAGCAGCCCCTCGTCGCCCAGGATTTCTGGATTACTTCAAGGAAGAAATCAAGGATCAATTCAAGGGGAAGCCGCGAAATAAATCCTAGACGACCATCTGCGGCTCGTTGTCCCACGTTCTACGCTTGCAATACGCTCCACCTGTTATGATACCTAACAATGCGACTGTTTGCCGTTTTCTCCTACCGCGCGTTATCGAGGTACCGGATACAGAGTGGGCTGCATCTCTTGCACCGTGGTTTGCAGCCCTTGTTTTATCTGGAGAGGAATCAGGCTGCTTCATCCGCTTTGCCGAGTCGATGTGCGGCGGTTTGACTGGGCTTTGAAATTAGAAGCATACATGAATACATGGTACCTGGATTAATTGTGCCTGTCAATGCGATTCCTGTGCACAATGCACGACTGTGAATAGCACGGTATTCCAATCTGCGCAGTGGGATCGAAGGATGTAGACGGGATTCGTAGGCGGGATACGGGATAGAGCACTAGATAAACTGTAAAGCTTGCACTGGGGATGAATCCAAGGATTATATAGGGACAATAAGCTTCATGGGCATCAGTGATCGGCCAGCAGCGAGTGGTCCCGTTCGATCCGATCGAGCAGCAGACGATCCGGTCTAGAACAGAGGGTGGGCCGCAGATTCAACTTACTTGACTACTCGGTATGGAATTCTGCCTGGAGTAGAATAAATGTAATTCGGTGTACTGATGGTATGGCATGAATATGGAATGGATATGGAATGGGTATGGGTATGGGATCCAACTGGGCCAGACTACGACCATGGAACGGCAATTCGGATCGCACAAGAGAATAAATAGAAGGATGTCTTAGATGGGCTAACGCTGACTGGCTGGCTGCCACTAGCGCAGGCCTGTCATTCCTTCACCCGACTCTCTCTCTCTCCCTCTCTCTTTCTTCCCGCTTTTTCTCTTTCCTTCTTTCTTTCTCTCCTTCCTTTGTCTCTTTCTCTCTCTCTCTCTCTCTCTCCTTCCCTCTTTCCCCTCATCCTGTACTCCCTCCGTTCCAGTCTTTCGTTAAACGCCTTGGATCTCCGTTCCATCCGGTCGTTCCCAACTCCTGCGCATCGATTTCACCTCCTTTCTCGTCTGACTGCGGTCCGCGACAATCCTCGCCATCATGCGAGCCTTCCATCCCTCCCTCCTCGCTTATTCCCTGTCGTTGCTGGCCGTTGTTGCCGCCCAGAGCCTCGGCGTTGGAGGCGCCATCACCTCCAAGATCCCCATTCCCACCTCCGAGGCGCCGACAACATCAACAACGTCAACAGAAGAGTCCACTTCATCCACCTCGTCGACTTCTTCCACCTCGACCTCGTCATCAACCGAAGAAACTTCGGAGACTATCCCCACTTCGACTGAAGTAGACACACCAACAACCACCTCCTCCGACCCGACGGTACCTTCGACGACAGAAGCAACTCCGACGTCAACGTCTACTTCGTCCGAGGAATCGGACTCGGAAACTCCTGTCACAACCACCGATGCCACAAATGCCCCCACCCACAAGACCACGCCCTCGGTTGAAGTGGTCACAACAATTCAAACCGGCGGGGGAACTCCTGTGAAGACGACCCTCACCATCACTGCGGCCAACACGCAAGCCACCGCCACCGGCACTGGCACCGGCGCCAGCGCTCCCGATTCGACTGGCACTCCGGGTCTGAGCAAGGGCTCCAGCGACGGCGGCAGCTCTGGTATCTCGGAGGATCAGAAGAAGATCATCATCGGCGTTGTTGTGGGTGTTGGTGGTGCAATCCTCATCGGGGCCATTATAGCGGTCTTCTGGAGGATCTCTTCGAGGAAGCGAAAGGCGGCGCAGAGTGACGAGGTTACAGACCTGATGAGTGGCACTGCTGTCGGCGCCGGTGCTCGAGAGAAGGCACCCAGCCCTGGTGCTGGCGGTACTCCGTTCAAATCCACGCTGGATCAATACCACAATCCTGGACCAGTCAATGCAGCATCGAATTTCTAAGCCAGGGAATTATCGTTGCGCCTGGGCTCTGTACGATGGTCACGGAATTGTTTTTTGGCGCTTGGCTGGTTTTCCTTTTTCTTACGGCGTTTTGATTTAGAGGCACCTCGTCGCTCCTTGCATTTGATAGACTCGGATACCTGTGTTTGTTTGCAAATCCGCTCATTTACTGATTACCAGCCTTCGGTGCCTCATCAGACGCTCCTTGGATCTACATGGCAGTTTTTTCTTCAGCGGTTGTTGATTCCCCGGTGAGCATGCTTCGAGAGCTTGTGGATTCTGCATTCTCATGTCTTTTCCCTTCGAATGACTGATTGGGATGTCTGAGCTGCATCTCTTCTGGTTGATATCTCTTTTGCTACTAGTATGTAATTAATTACCGGAGAATGCAGATCTGCCTACGGGTGTGCAACATACAGAGATATCCAGTAATTCACTAGTAGCAGCAAACGCCTACTGCCGCCGACCTTTTTTCATTTTCTCTTCTTCCTCTTCTCTTCCCCTTCAAGTCATCGAAACTACGCTAGTCGGTCATTCAAGATGCCCTCCGTTGGAATTTCCAAGAAGAATGGGATATCTGCGACGAGATTTCATCTCTGGCTCGAGATGGAATGTGGCACACAAGTTGCTGTCGTTCGGCTTGCGAAAAAGGGTGCGTTCCAAGTACGTCCAAGGGATTTTGCCAGAGAACAAGCTACGACGACGTTGGTAAAATGCTTGCTATTGCACAGAGAGCCTCGGCTCTGGAAATCCTTTTTGCGCGGCCTTCAGGGCCCTTCAGCATCTCCAGAGTTCGGGGTACATCCGCCATCAAAACGGTGAGGGCACCTTTTTTCCTCAGCCCAGCCTGTCATAGGGCCATGCCCATGACGATGGTAGTTAGTCTGCGTATGTAGTTCGCGACTACCAGCGATATAAGGAATAGAAACTGTATGAATGACACGGACATGATCGTTACGTGAGCGAGATGCTGAATTTCTTTCCAGATATGTTGGTTCTGGACGAGGCATCTTTCTTCAGAGATCCCGAAAATTTCTACACCATTACTCGACTTCACTCAACAGTGAGGATTACTTATGCTTGTTGGTGATGAAAGCCAACTGTCGCCGCCTGTCTTTCCCCGCATCGCTGAGGGCGAGCAAGCCTGGCATGGGTATGGGTCAGCAGGACACCACCAGCGCGGACAGTCCTTTTGGCTCACTTCGCCGACTCAGACTTTCCAATGTCTCAATGGGTGCGTGCGGCTGTCCAAGACACGGACCTCGCCCTTCCCGCTGAAGCAGCTCAGATGCCTGGGTTGCCCCAACGAACGTCCTTTTCAATGTCACGGCACATTCTATTCTGTATGGCGGCACGTTACAGTGGAAAAGTGCAAAGTTACATTCAACAATCATGGTTCCGACCACCACAAATTACAAGACCAGCTACTCATTGAACTGTTCTTCCTCGCGTCCACATCGTTGATGGGTCAGAGTGTGGCGGCGGTTTGGACTAGACTGAGAGAACCGAAGAATGTACATCCGTCACTTGATGCTGATGAGCTTCTTGGCCAGTGGCTCCGTAGAACAATGTCTGGATCTGCTGGCTCCTGGTAGTCTGGTTGAGGTGGTAGTAGGATGGTTAGATACAGGAAAGAACGCAGAAGAGAGAGACAGAGAGATCCTGCCCAGTACAAATGGACTTGTAGATGATGACTGATGCTGGCTAATAACTGTACAACTGTACAAGATCGACCTGCTGGAACGCCATATATCAATGCAGCAGCCACATCTCTAAACACCTGGCCGGTAGACCCCTGCGTACATGATTGTTAGCTAGATCCAGACACGAGCCATCCTCGCTTACCAGTACTATACGGCGGCATCCCCGTAAGTCCTCCACCCTGCCCGCCCCCTAGCCCTCGCACCGACGCCGGCAGTGGGATCTGCGACACCGTACTGGGCATCTCGATCCGCCGAAGAAGGTCTGCCAGTTTCTCTGGTGAAAACCGCCCGGATGTGTACGCTGATGCCGGCGGGATAATGCTCAGGAGATAGACAATGTCCCGTGGGAGCGGCGCCGGCGATCCCTGTGGCCGGTGTTGGACGCCCGCTTGGCCTCCGTTCATCGGCTGCCCGCGCTTCTGCTGGTCCATTCGCCGTCCGGGCAGTGATTTCAGAGGAGAATCTCCTCTCATGAACTTGCGCGGCCGGTCGTCGTCGAGGTCGTCGAATGGTCGTTTGGGCGAGTTCGTGGCTGACGTGTCCGGGTATCTCGTCGGGGTCTCATGCCGCGGCTCCGGCTGTTCTCTGGGATATGCTGCTTTGGGCCGGGTCTGCGAGGGCGAGATAATCGGCCGGATGGCTGTCGGGTCGAATGTCGCTGTGGAAAATCGATGGGCAAATTGCCTCAGGCTCGGGTCGTCAGGGTACAGCTCGCGCATCCGGCTCTCCAGATTGATCACCTGTGTCAGATCCCCGTACCGAGACTCGTACTCGTGGAGGAAAAAGAATATCGGCTTGGCCTTGTGCACGTTCGCCGGGTTGGATGCCAGCTTTCTCACCGTCATTTCAAACACTGCTCGTGCATCTGGGCCAGTCAGCATCACTGTCCTGTTGAATTGCCCTCAACTTACTCGTGATATCATTGATGTCAATCAGATGCTTCAGGTACTCCAGCGCAAAGTTCTCGTCCTCCGGGAACAGTTTCGCCCCTCGCTCAAAGATCTTGGTCGCTGCGGGATCCTTGTAGCAGTGATACTCAATCAGGGCGCTGGCAATGTAAACATCGCTGGTGATGCGGCCTCTCTTCCGAGCGTCCGCGAAGATCTGCCGCGACCCCGGCATCTCCCCGGGCTTCCCCTTGCCTTGGATCCGTCGCATCGCCCGCATCAGCCCAATCCACCCGAATGATATCGTTCTGGAAAGAATCCCAATCTGTATAGCGTGCGCATTCCGCACCGCCTCGATCTGCGCGTTCTTAACTGACTCTCGCGTCTTGGTTTCGTCCTGCTCATCGTCCTCGTCCTCATTCGCCGACGGTTGCTTCTCGGTGTTCGAGCGTGCAAACGTCTCCTCGAGCCGCGCAACATCTTGCGACTCCCGGGTACGTGCCTTCGCAATCAGCTCGTAAAGTGACTCAAGGAGCCTGTCATACGGCTCGCGGACCTTGAACCCTCGCTTTATGGGATCCTGCTCGGACTCCGACGTAATTTCCAACCTGTCCGCCCGCTTGAAAGCAAGCAAGCAGCTCTCCGGGTTCGCTTCGATCCCTTGTTTCAAGAATTCGTTCCCTTCGCCTTCCATGTCATTCAGGAGACAGAACTCGGCCGCGTCGAACCATATCTCCGGCATAAACCTGAGGGCCATGAGTGCCTGCTTGTAGACGTATATCACCCGCGACTTGAACGCCGCAGGCTCATCTTCTTTCAAGACCAGCGGGTCTCCTTTCTCCCACTGGATCCAGCGCTTCCAGATTTCCACCTGTTGACCAAACTCAATGTCTCCATCGGAACCCGGGACCGGAGGCAGTCTTGGGAGCGATGTGCGAATCAAATCTCTTGTGATATTCTGTAGCTCGGTGAATGAACTGCGCGCGGTCATATACGCTGGCGAGTGCTCTTGGAGGAATTTCCGGCCCTGAGAAGTTAGAACCCGCAAGTCGAAAAAAAAAAAAAAAAAATTGCGAGAAGGTGGTCCAATTTACCGTAAGCTTATTCAGTCCCATCTCAAACTGATCATACTCCTTCCACAGCGTATTCACCACCTGAGTAGGAACGCAGATGGCCTTCTGATAGGCCTTTCGAAGCAGATCCATCTTCTGCTGGTCCTGCCACCCGGAACCCCCGACACTGCCTGGCCCAGAGCGAATGAAATCGATGTAATCCATCCAGATCGAGCCGGAATCCTTGTCCATGCCGGTATACTGAAGAGCCAAGTCATATGCAGACGAAATAATCGTCCTCGCTTGCCCGGATGAGTCTGTCGTCAACGGATTTCGCCGGCGGACATAGTCAAGATACACGGACCAAAGCTGGACATTCGGAATCGTCAAGAGCGTTCTGTTGAATATCTGCTCGAGCCGGTACAGTTCGCTGATCTCGGACTCCATGGTCGCATATGCCACCCATTGCTCGGCCTGTTCTCGATAAGCTTCCGCTCCTTCGACGGCGAGGACATACTCACAGCTAACGGAAAGACCTTCAGGAATCGCTCATAGGTCTCGCGGGCATTGTCTATCCTATTGCGGTTCCTATGCTCGCTAATGAGCTCGAGCCACGCAGCGGTGTCGCCGCGAGGGTCTTCCTGGATGCGGTCTTCCAAAATACCGACTCGATCGTGAGGGAGCCGGCCCCTGGATGTCGGCGAGGGATCAGGGGTCGGTGTGGGCGCGGCACTTTCCTGCGCATTCTCGGCCTGCAATGCCTGTGAGCCGTACACAGATTGGCCAGGCGCCGCATTCTTAGAAGCAGGAGAGTAGGAGCTATTAGAAACGTTTTTGGAGCTGGCAAGATCCTGCGCAGGTTCATTCGATGATACATCCGGGGTTGAAGTAGCTTGGTCTGCATTTCCTGATAACGGTTGCTGGCGCGCGGCGTCTGCGCCCTCTGCGCCCTCTGCGCCCAGTACAGCCGGCGGCTCATAGTCTGTATCACCCTTGTCGTCCTCGTCCTCATCCTCGACCACAAACCCCCCGATGGTCTTGGTGTTCTGCTGCGCAGGCGCACCGGAGGGCGGCTGAGACTGATCTGGCGGAGGGGACTGGCGGTCCGCCTGATGGCCCGGGGTCGGGTCTTGGGGAAGGGGAGCCTCATTGGGGGAACTGGGATCATAAGAAGCAGGATTGGAAGGAAGATTTGGACTTTGTTTGGAATCTGACAAAGAAGCAGAATACTGATCTTGCAGTGTGTTTGAAGGATCATAGTCATCTGAATCTGAATTATCTGGTGCCTGACCCTCAACAGTACTGTAGTCCGCCATGTTCGCATTCATTGCCTGAGCCTGGAAAAAGGCCTTCTCAGCGTCTTCTTCAGCCATGACGAATGGAGATGGTACGGCGTAGCAAGGGGTTGCTGGCAGCTAGCTGTTAGCAGTGGCAACGCTGGCAACACAGGGTTCGGAGCAACGTACAGAGTGAAAGCAATGGAGAAGGATAAACAGGCCGAAGTAACAGAAGAGAGAAGAGAGGAGAGGACAGAGCAGAGAAGGGACAGAGCAGAGGCAACAGGTGTAGTGAAGGAAGTGAAGGGAATGACTGCATCGGGGAAGAAGCTGCAGATAGCACGTGACCCGGGCGGTGAGGTGAGCGCGAGATGCGAGAAACGCGAAGGCGCGTGTTGCGTTAAATTGCCTCTCTACTCCTGACACCTTCCTCTATATACAACACCCTCTACAGCTCCTACCACCCTACCTGCTCACCATGTCCGTCGTCTCGCTGCTCGGTGTCAAGATCCTCAACAACCCGGCCACCTTCGTCGCTCCCTACCAGTTTGAGATCACATTTGAATGTCTCGAACAGCTCCAAAAAGGCGTGTACCATCCCAACACAATGCCTCTGCCCCCCGTCGCTAACCAAGAACAACAGATCTAGAATGGAAGATCACCTACGTCGGCTCTGCCACCTCGTAAGAACAATCCCGCCGTCCAGCTATGTCCTAGCTGACCCTTGTGCCCCAGCTCCGAGTATGACCAGGAACTCGACTCCCTCCTCGTCGGCCCCATCCCCGTCGGCGTCAACAAGTTCATCTTCGAGGCCGACCCACCCGACCTCAAGCGCATCCCGACCTCCGAAATCCTCGGCGTCACCGTCATCCTGCTCAGCTGCAGCTACGACGGCAGGGAGTTCGTCCGCGTCGGCTACTACGTCAACAATGAATACGACTCCGAGGAGCTCTCCAACGAGCCCCCCGCGAAGCCCATGATCGAGCGCATCCGCAGGAACATCCTCGCCGAGAAGCCCAGGGTCACCAGGTTTGCTATCAAGTGGTAAGTTTTTGGTCTGTATACAGAGAGAAGCGCATCGCTGAATTTCTATTCTTCCAGGGACTCCGATGAGTCTGCCCCTGCCGAATACCCCCCAGACCAACCCGAGGCAGACGTCTTGGAAGATGGCAACAACTACGGTGCCGAAGAGGAGGAGCTCGAAGCCGCTCTGCTCAAGGAGCTGCAAGATAACGAGAAGCGCAATAAAGAGGGTGAGGGCGAGGGCCAGGCCGAGGCCGAGGCCGAGGACCACGACATGGAAGATGGCGAGGCCACCGTCGCCAACGGCAAGGAAGAGGAGGGTGAGGGCGAGGAGGAAGACATCTCCGACGGCGAGAGCGAGGACATTGAAGATGAGAGCGACGATGACGACGAGGAACTCGACGAGGACGAGGGTGGCGACGGCGATGAAGACGTCGAGATGGGCGACGACTCCGAACAGAAAGACGAGTCCGCCAAACAAGGCGGTAACAGCGCCCAAGGGCAACAGCAGCAGCAACAGCAGCCTGAGGTCATGGCTCACTAGAGAGAATGGTGGTGGCTTTTTGTTTATGCGCTGGAGATTTTCTCGCTCGGATGATTTCACGATAGTTGCGACGTTTCATGATCTATCTACTGCATCTAGTACATTATACCATGTGTGACCGACATATTTGAGTCCATTGCTGCTGTTCTCGATTGATTCAATTAGCCGCATAGAGTAATGCTGGTAGGCCAGATGGACGCCCCTTCAACAAACCAGAAATGCTGAATTTACCACCTAGAGAATAAACAAGATATGGGTATGCAAGAAAAACAACATTGCAACATCCACTCATCAAGATTTAAGTAAACCGTGGACACCTTGTCACCTTGCTGTAAAGGAGGCCAGCGGCAGCGTGCAGCAATCAGAACCCGAATTTCGATCCCAATGCTATTAACTGATCAGCCTCTCTTTGGTTCGAACGCAGAAAAAAGGACAACTTACCACCGAGAACAGCCTTCCTCTTCTGCGACTGAACGTATTTGTTCACATCTCTGGCCCAATTGCTGCTGTTCTCCTCGAGCCGGTCCATCTGGTCCCCCGCAAGACCGAGTCTCTCCGTGCGTTCCTGCATCTGTCGCTGCATGTACGACAAGTATCCCTCTTGGCTGCCCTGGTCAGGCGGCGGCTCGCTAGGCATTGCCCGTCCCTCCCGCGCGGCCTTGCGCCGTTCTTGCTCCTCGAGGCGCATTTGTTCCAGGGCTTGCTTGGATGGCGGGCGATCGGGACCGCCAACTAGATTGTTGTCAGTGGACTGAAAGGGCTGTCTATGTGAAACTGGTGTACGCACTCAGAATATCCATGTCAGCCGGTGACACGTATTGGGTGCCCGAGATCCATTCGATGTTGCTGATGGTAGGACGAGGCGGGATGACCGCCTGAGCGTTGAATAGCTGGTCCAAGGACGGTCGCCTGTGAAGACAGTCAGCGACACATGAGCTTTCATGGCAGGTATCTGCATACATTTGATGTCCTGAGCCCCAAGCATTAAGCAACCCCACCTCAGACGGTCCTGTCCAGGACATAATGCTCCCAGTAGCGGAGACACATGACTCGGAAAGGCGTCTCATGTCGACTAGATGGTCGATCCTGCTGCTACCCATTTCTTTGAGCGCCGGAATGGAAAATGCCCGTGCATTACCATCCCCGAAAAGCCCAATGAGGCTGTGGCCGCGGCCCTCAGTCTTCACCACGGCCGCCGAGTCGCATAAGTAATCATCCCAGGACTTGTGAGCGCCCTTCGACGTCGACGGTTTGAACAGTCTGCAGCCGGCGGGCGTCACGGCAATCACGACGCCGTTGACCTTGACGCCGCTTCTTAGCCCCCCAACAGCATTTGGCGTAGCTAAAGCGTAGTCTCCACGGTCTGCGTCAATTGGGTTGATACTGATTACCTTGTCGTCGAGCGCAATGGCCCCGGCGAATGTGACAATGTACGTCCCATCAGCAGCAGGAAGAATTTTAAAAGTAGCAAAATTTCCCCTGTTTGTGCCAACGAAACAGCAGATACTTGAATAATCTGAAGAAATCATCAGCTGACATCACCGACATGTATATAAAGAGCCTCCGTAACTGGTATTTACCTTCGTTATCCAAAGTAAGCACACCGAACTCGATGCTGGTAGGCCACTCTGGAGGAGTATCTTCAGACACACGATTCTTCCTAAAGCTGCTCCTCTTGCTTGCTTTGAGGAAGTCACTCATGTGCGAAGCATGGATCACTGCCGGCCCACGCAAGTCAATGATTGCAAGACTGCCGCCCTCGAAGCCGGCAGCAACAAATCCCACTTCGCTGTGTTTAATAGCAGTCACTGAACCCTGCTGCATCTCCAAAAGTGTAAGTGGGAGCAAGCCCCGTTTTAGCCCAGGGTCAGACCTGGGAGAGATATTGGTAAGCTTCCCCGCGCCTTGATTGGCACCTGCAGGCTCCTCAATGCCGAATCTCGAATTATTTCCCCATCTGAAGACCACAACTTCCCCAGACCTCAGCCCAACGGACAACTCGCCTGTCGATCCTGCTACGGAAATCTGAGCCACTTCGATATTCCTGACGCGGCCCACGGCTCGAGCAAGGTCAACCTGGATCACCTCCGAGTTTTCAATTTCATCATCGTGGCCGGGATCCCAGAGACGGACGATCCCGTCAGCATGGGCAGTCACCAGAATGTTGCGGTGCTCGAAGCGCTTTAGAGGCTTCTTTGCCTCCGCGCCACCAAGCACAAACTTCGGTCCCTGGGATCTCCGCTCTCTCAGGCCCAACCACGCCCCGCGATCGATGGGGACATATGACATTTTGTTCACAAACGGATGGACGAATGAGAGGTAAGGGTGGACCATATTCGTGGGCGTTATCGGATGCCCACTAGGGAAACTCATTGTGATCAATTCCCCTGACGAGAGAAGGGTGATCACCGCGATGGGGTCATGAGCGCCCCCGTAGTAAGGGGAGGAGCGCGGGATAACAAAAAAGTCAGCCACTTCCGCACCGGGCGGCGTGGGGATATTGGTTTGCTGCTGTGGCGTCTCAAAATAGTTCGTGATAATTGGCCAAGTAGACGTTTGGTAATTCGGGGACGGCCCCAGATCCAAAAAGGTAAGCCCCTTGTTTGCCTCGGACGCTGAGCGGCCGCCGGCAATCAAAAGCCCGCTGTCATCCCCATTTTCCTTGACGCACCAAGCAACCTTGGAGATACGTTGGTTGGAACCAAGGGTAATTCCTGGTGATACCGGGTTACTGGCACCGGGCTGGTCAACATCGGTGGCCTGAATCGTCCTCGCCAGTATCTTGCGGCCATCCTTCGAGTCCCAGAAGACCAGGCTATTATCATCATGGACGGTGAGTACGAAGATGCCGTTCGGATGCCATAGAGCCCTGTTCAACCTAGGCTTGCGCAGCTCGTGGGACGGCGAGTCCGAGTTGCCGCCCAATGCGCCAGGAGGAACCTCATATTCAAAGTACTTCTGTGCCAGGTTCTGCTTGAAAGTAAACACTACCGCGCCCTCCGGATATCCGACCAAGATCTTGCCAATATCGCGGGGAGAGAAAGCCAGTTCGACGACAGGACAAAGCCGCGGCCGCGAATTGCGGCCCGCCCAGAGATTGGGGATTTTATACGGCGTTAGAGATTCGCGATCGAGGTCGTATGCAATGATATCACCTGGGAGCTAGTTAGCAAAATTCGACTCTGCAGCCTGGGTTCGCACCATTCTGCAGGCCGAGGAATGCGTAGTCCAGGCTAGGGTCGGTCAACAGGGCAGACACCTGGCCGGGCGGCGTATAGGTAATCAGGACTCGCTTAGTCTCGAGGGAGTACACGCAAATCTCATTCTTGGAGTCGACGCTGATCAGTTTATCGGCGCAGAACTGGAGGAACTTTGCCGATGCCTTGCGCGGGAAGGAGAAGATAACCAGCACCCTTTGCTGGCCAAAGATATAGACCTGGCCCGGCCCAAACTGCGAGTCACTCGTTCCAACGGCCAAGAGGGATTGAACGGGATCGTATGCAATCGTACTGATGCGGGAGTTTATACCGCAGCGGGCCAACTGTTGGGGGTCAGGACGATGGGGGAAACAAGGTTGCCTGGCTGATGCGACTTACATCATCGAGGGCGAACGAGTCCGGCAGGAAGCCTTCGGAGAGGTCCTTCTGGATGCCCGACTGCTTGCCCCTTAAGAAGTGCGCCATTTCTTGGAGGGAAAGGAGACAGCAGAGAGGGCAGCAATGGAGGGGAGATGGAAGAGAACTGGTGGAGGTCAGGAGGAGAAGGGATCGGAGGGCCGCGGTCCAGGACAAGCAGCGCGATTGGCGGGGGGTGTTGCTGCCTGGGGTGTCCATCCAGCCCTAACTCGGAGCAAAAACAATCTAAATAAATATGGATAGGATGCCAGGTATGAATTGTAGAGAGTGCAGGTTTCATCCTATTCATTACTGCGTTTTAGCCCCATTAAACCCTAGATCGTACTCATTCAGCATAAGCGGATCCCATATTAGCTATAACCCTCGTCAACCTCCTCCTTTCATCAATCTCCTTGGTCTCGTCTCGATTCCGGTAATACTGTGTCGTGATCTTATAGACCGAGCGGTAGCAGGCATATCTGAGCGACGTCAGTCCTTTTTCCTGAGAAAGTGTCTGGATCACTCACAGCAAGGATCGGATCTTCCCAGATTTGCTCTTGACCAGCCCCGACCCGAATCCGTCCAGCAGAGCCGGCGATGGATTATCAAACACCTCCGCCATCAACACGTCGCCCCACAGCGCAGAACTGAAGTCTACAATCCCAGACACCTGCCGGGACTCGGGATCCAGCAGCACTTGAGACGGATCGCCCATGTCGACGACGACCAACCGCGGTATGGTGACATCTCCGAGCGAATGCGACAGTCGCGTAACTTCGTGTCTTATCTCCGCGTAAGGCAGATGGATGAACATATCTTCGGCATCGCGGAGGACAGCCTCAAAAAGATCCACAAACGCCTCCCACCACGATCGCCGCCCGCGCCCCGAAGCCACTTGCTCCAGAGGTCCAAAAACGGGTGCAACGTGCTGTCCGACCACATGGACCAGGAACCCCAAGTGTCGATCGACGTCTGCCCGGTTCTCAGCGGTGAGCCGGGCCTCCATGCTCTGCAGGGTCGAGCCCATGATATACTGCCGCACTAAGAAGGGTGGCTCAAGCGAGGTCCCTTGCGGGTGGTAGTGGAAGAGCCGCGGGACACATGGATTTGCACTTTGCCCAAGGAGCGCGAGGGCCCGGGCTTCTGTTTCGAGGAGGAAGCGGTCTCGTCTTAGAAGAGCTGTTGTCCGACTCGGGGAGCTCTTCAGCAGTAATTGGACGCCGTTGGATAGAGTGAGGAGCCGCAGCGAGTGGAGGTGGCCGTTTAGGATCCTGGTTCTCTGGACGTGAACGGAGCAGGGGAAGAGCAATCGAAGTATACTGTTGAGTTTGTTGTGCTCTTCGGGTTCAAGATGACCGAACTGAACCGGGGCCATTGTACTGCGGAAAACAACGCCCTTTGAAGACGGGACGACAGGCAGTTCGTCCACACTCGTCCGACGCATGTCGAATATAAGGACTGGCGGTAATGCCGATCAGAAAGAGCGGGCGAGAAAATATAATGGGCGATGCAAAAGCATCACTCCGTTACCAAGTGAAAACGGGATGGACAAGACGTATACACTGCCAATCGAAATGCGCTTTCCCGATTGCCATGGTTATAAGCGAGAGCAATGTGTGTGGTATTGCGTGGATGCATTGTTTTGGGAGAGCGGGAGAGCACGAGAGCAGCAGAAGGGCGGGCGGAACGAACGGCAGAGTCAGCGGCATGTCAGTTAAGAGTAAGAATAGACGATAGGCGAGACCCGCAGGCATCTAATTTGGCGCAGTAGCGAGAGCGACAGATCCAGATCTCGATCGCAGCGAGCAATGCGCATGAAGTCGTAACAGCTCGCCTAACGCTCCCGGTCTCAGAAAGGCGCCGCCCGCCGTGGCCAATCACAGGCCCGTCTTACCGAATCGTCCCCGGCCGCAACCCTAACTGCATAGATTTGACAGTTTAACCTGTACGGAGTACAAATATCTTTGATTCCTCGTGCTATTCGCCTACATCCCGCTCTGACAGGGCACCCTGGTCATCCCACTCAGCTGCGCCATGTTCTAGCCGTGTTCTTCTAGCCATGACGTTGCCCTGTAATCTCTCGCAACACGCGAGTCGATTCCTTAGGACTCCGTATATGCCAATCTCTGGCTGTTCCGGCAAGCCCAGGAGCCGCCAGTACAGATATCATCCGGATTAGGAACCTGCAGCCTGCGGTTCGGAAGCCGGTTTGTAGAGTTCAGCCAGATTGAATCGTTTCAGCTGGTCGTAGTCGCTCCCAAGGACAGTTATGCCAATGACATTCTGTTGGCAGTTAGTAACGATGCGTCCGACACAGCCATCTATACCCGGAAGTCCGGGATATCATGGACATACTTGGATAACGTCAACCAGAATAACCGCATCATAATTCTTCAGATCCACTCGGTGCTCAGGGCCGACAACGCCAGCGACAGTCTGGATGATCGAGTCTCGGTGGAATTTGTCATTCCCCCTCACCGACGGGCGGATGGCATACTGCAAATTCCAGTCAGCCATGGGACCTTGTTAGACCGATCGCGGGTTGTGCATAGCGAACCTTCTTCGACGGCCCGCCAGAGTGAAAGTGAGGATGAAGCATCTCCCTCGCCAAGGCTTCTAGGTCAACGCTCAGGGTCTTCCGGATGGAGGTGGCGGGTGTCATCCGCTTGATCCATCGGCTCCGTTTCGTTTCAGGATGGGCTTGCGCATCGATGCAGAGCTGGTGGACCAGCTGGACTGGGTCTATGGACTTGTCCAGCCGCACGAATATCACTGCAGAAGCTCAGCTTACTTCCACGACAACGCACAGCATCGACAAACCGCAGGGTATATCCATCCGGACGGCTTGAAATTGGCGGGATTTATCGGACCCCGGCTTCAGGCCTTCGACTTCCCGTTTGATTTGGGCTTCGATGTCGTCCTCGTCAGGACTGGCCTCTTGCTCATTCTCTCCGCTCCCGGCAGCCTCAAGGCTCTGTATGGAATAGGTGTTAGATAGAAGATCTCAAATCCAGTGCATTAGTTGCAGCCACCTGCGAAAAAAGATCCAGCGTCTCGGCAATGCATTTGCCCTCCTTGCCTATGTCGCAGGTTACAAAGACCCCCGAATCACCGCTCTCGATGGATGTTCTGCCGCCTTGCGATTTACGCCAGTTCGGATTCCCCTGTAGCGCGTTAGTCTGGAGCGGTAGGTATTGTGGGGAGGACCGACCTTTTTCTTCTTGGAGGCATGGGCGGAATCGGACTGGGCCATGGCTCTCTTGTCGCCAGCTGCCACCATGGAACACAGGTATGTTCAATTATCAAGTCCAGGAATGGTTTCAGTGCTAATTCTCGCCCTATCGATCGAGGGTTGTTGTGGCTTGTCGGCGACAATAATTGGCGGGAGATTGCAAGTTTGGGCGGCGCGGTGGAGTGCGGGCGGGCAGGCAGGACTCTGGGCAGTTAGGGTACATAGTTCGTAGGGTAGCGACTAGTAGGGCACCTACTAGTAGGGTACGTACTCTTTACTGTATGTAGTTGTCTACAGTATAGAGAGCAGATGGCATGAGCAACGTAAGATAGCAGCAGAGTTATAATAACATTATTGAAAACAGAAGCTGGTATTTTACTTACCGTAATCTGATAGTTTACTTACCGTAACCGTGTATTTGCAACCAGCTGCGTGACATCACAACACCGGCACTGATGACGTCGGGCGCAGTAACTTAGCTGGATGTAAACAGGTCTCTTTTTGTCCTTCTTCTCTTCTTCTTCTTCTTTCACCTATTAATTCTTTTAAACACACTATTTTATTTCTACCCTGGCCTCAAGTTGCATAGACCATCTCATATAAAAGTCCAGCTCCCCATTGTCTTGTCTATAATGTCCTCTACCGACCTGGTTACCAGAGAACTACGCAATCCAGTCGACATAGCTGAATATCTATTCCGACGGCTTCACGAGGTCGGGATCCGCTCTGTCCACGGTGTTCCAGGTACGTTGTTGTATACCGCGTCGGATACCCTTGCTGACAACCGCAGGCGACTATAACCTCACGGCGCTGGACTACGTCCCAAAATGCGGTCTCCATTGGGTAGGGAACTGCAATGAGCTGAACGCCGGTACGCTCGATAGCTAGCTCTATGCTTCTTTCCCGGCACTGACTGGTCCAGGGTACGCCGCCGACGGCTACGCCCGAGTAAACGGCATCGGCGCTCTGGTCACGACGTTCGGCGTCGGCGAGCTGTCGGCCCTCAACGCCATCGCCGGATCCTACTCCGAGTACGTGCCCGTTGTCCACATCGTCGGCCAGCCAAACACCAAGTCCCAGAAGGACGGCATGCTGCTCCACCACACCCTCGGCAACGGCGACTTCAACGTCTTCACCCGCATGAACTGCGAGGTCTCGTGCTGCGTGTCGCGCCTCAACGAGCCCCACGAGGCAGCCACCCTCATCGACAACGCCATCCGCGAGTGCTGGATCCACAGCCGTCCCGTCCTCATCAACCTCCCCACAGACATGGTCATGCAGAAGATCGAAGGCGACCGCCTCAAAACCCCCATCGACCTGACCCTGCCGCTGAACGATCCCGAGAAGGAGGACTCGGTCGTCGACACCGTGCTCGAGTCCCTGCGCGCCGCAAAGAACCCCGTCATCCTGGTCGACGCCTGCGCTATCCGCCATCGCGTCCTGAGCGAGGTCCATGACCTCGTCGAGAAATCCGGCTTCCCGACCTACGTCGCGCCAATGGGGAAAGGCGCCGTCAACGAGACACACAAGAACTACGGCGGTGTCTACGCTGGCAGCGGATCCAATACCGGCGTGCGCGAGCAGGTCGAGTCGTCGGACCTCATACTAAGCATCGGCGCGATCAAGTCCGACTTCAACACCGCCGGCTTCACCTACCGCATCGGCCAGCTGAACGCCATCGACTTCCACAGCACCTTCGTCCGCGTGCGCTACTCCGAGTTCCCGGATATCAACATGAAGGGCGTTCTCCGCAAGATCACCCAGCGTCTGGGTCATATCAACGCCCCGGATGTCCCGCCTCTGTCCAACAGACTCCCGGACAACGAGAGACACTCCACCAGCCAGACCATCACCCACAACTGGCTATGGCCCATGGTCGGCCAGTGGCTCAAACCAAACGACATCCTCGTCACCGAAACAGGCACCGCAAACTTCGGCATCTGGAATACCCGCTTCCCCCCGGGCATCACCGCCATCAGCCAGACCCTCTGGGGCAGCATTGGCTATTCAGTCGGCGCGTGCCAGGGCGCCGCTTTGGCCGCCAAGGAGCAGAAGAACCGCCGCACTATCCTCTTCGTCGGCGACGGCAGTATCCAGCTAACCGTGCAGGAGATCAGCACGATGATGAGAAACGAGCTCAACCCCATCATGTTAGTCCCCTTGCCAAAAAAAAAAAAAAAAAAAAAAAAAAGATGCATGTAAATACTGACCACGCCAGTTTCGTCCTCTGCAACGAGGGCTACACAATCGAGAGATACATCCACGGCTGGGACGCTAGCTACAACGATATCCAGCCTTGGGCGTGGAAAGACATCCCCCAGACTTTCGGGGCTGCGGGCAAGTACAAAGGTTATCAGGTCAAGAGCAGGGGAGAGATCACCGATCTCTTCGCAAACGAGGAGTTCTCTTCGGCTCCGTACCTACAGGTAAGTCTGGTTCTCTTTCCGTGTTGTAATTGCCGCTGACTTACTTGGTAGCTGGTTGAGGTCTACATGCCCCGTGAAGACGCCCCCGGGGCGATGAAATCCACTGCTGCTGCCTCGGCGAAGGCGGCCAAGAAGTAGGGAATGTGCTATTATATAATGTATATTTTAGAATAGTTCGAAAAGTAGAACCTCTTGTCACTCTATCCTGACCACGTCGAGCTATAAGCCCTCTTCATTATATCTATATATAACTCTATCTATGGCTCCAGGCCGTAGCTATGCAAATGCCATAAATCTGCCACACCAATGCTCTGAACATGCGGAAACAACACCACTAAAATGAAGGGAGATCGGGCGGCGGCGCCAGACTGCCTTCGATCCGCCGTTTGGCGTCTTGTACCTCGTCCATGCTGACGTTCTCCCCTCGCTTGGGCATGTCTGGCGCGAACTGAGCAATGTCGGGACGGTGCCCAATAGACATGCCCACCCGAATCTGGACAAGTTAGCAATGCGTGCCGATGTACAGGGCCATATACGTACGAATGTTTCCAGGGGCCCTTTCGAATTCCCCACCAAGTCGCTGTCGAAGTTGACTGCACCCTCCTCAAACAGCACGAGTAACGTACTCCCGCCGAATTTGAAGTATCCAAGCTCTTCGGCCCGTGAAGCCTTCTCTCCAGCTTGACGCGTGATGACCGTGCTTCCAACCATCATCGCTCCAACGCAGACGACCATGACCCGCCCGTAGATAGTCGAGTCAATCGGTACCAAAACCCTCACATTCTCGCCATACACATCCAACGCAGACCGGACCGCCATGGGATTCACCGTGTAGTAGTCGCCCGCGATGGTCTTCGGCGTCCCCATGATCCCATCCACTGGAATATGGAAGCGGTGATAATCCTGCGGTGCCAGACGGAATACCCCCAGCGCCCCGTTCCGGTAGCGGCGCGCATCCTCAGGGTACGCGTCTCCAAGTAGCCGATCGACTGTGAACTCTCGGCCCTTGACCCAGATATTGGTGGCTTCATCCATGCGGTCGAAGAAAACCGAGCGGCAATCCGCGGGAGAAACGACAATCCGGGGTTCATCCGGAGCAGAACACGGCCGCGCCCCCGGCTTCAGCTTCCGATAGAAGAACTCATTGAACGTCTTGAACTGCTCCACGGGCTGCAGGACCTCCGACATATCCAGCTGATGAAAATTGATAAAGTCCTGAATCTGACTCGACGAGGCGGGGTCGTCGTATTTTCTGCCTTGTTTGATGCTAAGCGACCTCAGCATTCTGCGGACTGCGTTGCTGTCAGTTTCCCTCACAAAATCGTTGACCGGGCAGACATACTTCTTTTCTTCTCCATTTCCCGGCTCTTAAGACCCTTGTATAGCAGTCTAATTCCCAACCGCACGTAGACGCTCATGCGCTCCTCATTGATCTGGCCGGTTGTGCGATCCTGGACGAGGATGTTGGCGGAATTCGCTCCCAGCTTGTAGCCACCGTAGGAAATCTTCGTCATGACCTTGGTGTACCACTTGCGCTGTGCCTGACTGGAGGTGACAAAGCCGCCCATCACGAGATTGTCCACCTGTCGCCAGTCCCTGCTCGCACAGGTCGCAATGTGGGTGATAATGTCGGCATCGGAGCGCTTCGCGAGCCGCGGCTGATGGCAGAGAGGACATTCCCGGATTTCAATGACATGCTCCTCTTCCTGCTCGTCACCTAGGTCATCGGGACGCAGTTCTTCAGCGACGTCCGGTTGATCGCCGCCAGACAGCGTTGGCACCAGCGTTTCCTGCTGGTCGTCGTTCGCGGGCATAGAAGAGGACGTCTCAATCGCGAGGTCGCTGCCGCTGTACTGATCCTCGCTCTCCTCGGCTGATGAAGGCGATGTACGCCTCTTCGGAGCCGCAGTCGACCTCCGCTGCACCGACTGGAGCGTATCCTCGAGGCAGATGACGGCCTGATCGAAATCCAGGTCCACCGTATCAATAGGCTCGTTCCCGGATCTAAATCGCTCGAAGAAGCTATTTATGGTAGACTCTTTGAGTGTCGAGCCAATGGTATCAAGCATCGTGGTCATTTGGACTTTATCGACGCAACCGCTGTCATCGGCGTCGTATTGCTTCAACATTAGCCTCCAGAAGCGTTGCCGGAGTGCACCGTAGGGCATGTATTTCGCTTTAACGAAGAGCTCCGGGAAGTGCCGATCTTCCCACCGTTCCTTGTTCCCGAGAGTCAGGGCAATAGTATAGGGCTTGAGACCATCCCTTTCTAGGCCATCAACGCTGGTGGGAGTTGGTTTAAATTCCGGGGCGTTCAACGTGTTCCTGCTCTCGTCCTCCAACACAATGGCCGGAGGAGTCGAGGTAGGTCGCTCTAGCTGCGACGCGGCTGACAGAGAACCCGATGAACTCCTAGATACAAGGCCAGACCTTGGAAACTTCAGGAAACTGCTAGCTGGCGGGGATGAGCTAATCCCCACTCCGCCGCCAGGCTTCGAACCAGTGAGAGAGCCATCGGTTCCAGTTGGATCTAGAAACTTATACAGCCCGGTTTCCGGATTGGCTACCGGAGCAGCCTGGACGAGGGTCTGGAGAGGAAATTCAGCGGAGGCAACGAAGTCGTTTCCGGAGAATTTATCGCGGTCCATGACTGTGAAGCCTATAGTAAAGTTCTGCTCGTGCTTCATGACCTGGAAGACCATTTTCTCGTTGTACACGGGGTTCAGATTGTGGCGGACCACGGGAGTCCTGAGCGTCTTTCTTCCGAGGGAGGTCACCACAAACGGGTCCATGTCGAAGGAGGTGCGCGTCACTGCTTTGGGGTCAACGCATGTTTGCGGCCGATTGGGTCGCGGCGAGGCATACCATTCCGCTCAGGAGGAAGATCGGTGATCTTGACGATCTCCATGAAGACGATGCCCTGCACACCGTTGCCGGCTCCGGAGAATTGATACGCCCGGGCTGCTAATGAGCGCCGTTTCAAGCGTCTGAGCCGCAGCCGCTTCCTCCGCTTCTCCACGAATTCGGGCTGGGTAGGATCTTCAGGCTCGTCGGATGTTTCCTCGTCCGGATCGGCATCATCCAAATCAGTCGGCGGGATCTGGGCGGACTCATCCTCCTCGTCGCTGGTGCAGACGAGACCCTTGAATTTCTGGTAGGTATCACTGGGTGCGGCAGCAGGATTGGAGGAGTCGACAACGGAAAACTGCAGGAGAATCTCGCCCGACACGGAAGGGTCCTTTCTCCTCGAGGGTTTCCGTTTCGACTTGAGGGTATACCATTTTGGCTACAGGCGGAGGTCAGCCACGACTCAAGACTGACCGGGGGGAGGGCGACGCACCTGCTGGTAAACCTCACCCTCGGCAAATATATCCTCCAGAGCAATGTCGAACTCGCCCAGGTAGTCCTTGCCAAAGCGATCATGATCCCAGCAGATGCACTCCAGCAGCGGGACGCCGACGACGGGCATTTCGAAGGAGACGTTCCATTCGGGATTCAGGGACTTGAGGATTGTGGGGGTCGATTCTCTCGCATCGCCGAGTGTAACTATCAGGTACTAGAGGCCAGTCAGACCAGTCTGGATGCGAATGACGCGGACAGCGAAACTCACCGGATCGCTGGTTCCGCCTCGATCTTTTGGGGCGAGATTTCGGCCCTGTGGGGTTCACGGCGCGTCAGCGTGCGGAACAATGGATTGACTTGGACAGCCAGCACTTACCCGTATAACGGAAAGCTGGAGGACAAGAGGTTTCGGATCGGGGACTCGCGTAGGACTGGTGTTCCGACTGGGCCCGGAGGTCGGGGTAGCGCTCCTGGAGCTGAGATGGGAGCTCAGGCGATGCGGGAGCGGCAGCCGCACCATGGCGGAGGAAGTCGGACGACCGCGCAGGAGAGAGGAATTCGAGAGTTGAAGGAGAGAGGCTCAGGAGGAATCGGACAGGATCAAGCCAGTGGATAAAGATAAAACACGGTGACGAAATGATCGTCACATGGCAAGTGTGCAGCTGTTGAAGTGCCAGGGGAGGCTCAGGGGCGGTCCAGGGACGATCCGGGCAATCAGGCGGGG
>RAQS01000252.1:0-28823 GCA_003698115.1 Aspergillus sp. HF37 | reverse complement strand
ACCTACCATGCAATCCCAGCCTCAATCCCAATCCCAATCTTCGAATCCGACTCCCACATACACCCGGAACCACGGCGACAACGTCCCAGCCATAATCCGACGCCCGGCTTCCCTCGCCGACCCGCACCCCAAAAAAGAGACCGACGATGCTGTAGAGTACAAAAGCCAGCGGGCGCGCGCGCAGGCCGGGGCGCACGCTGGGCCCGTCGGGACCGCCGAGGGGCCCGGCCATCCGGGTTTGGTGGAGGAGACGGTTTCAGCAGCGGACATGTCGAGGAAGCGCGCGGAGCATGCTCGGGTTCTTGGGGAGCAGAGCCTGGCCGGGTCTGGAGGGGAGAGAGAGTTGGGCACGCAGAGGAGGCTGGAGCAGGATATGGAGACGGGTTGAGGTATAATATCTGCAATTAGCGGTGGCGCCTAGCATAGTACTGTACATTTATCGACCAGCGATAGAAGCAATCAAGTGTCGACATCGTCGCCCTCTCCAACCGAGACCTTTTTCAAAGACAAGGCTTGTTTCAAGTCCTGGATCCGCTTGGCCATCTTGTTCTTCAGAATCGCGTTCTGCATCTTCTCCCATTTCGTCGTTTCCGAGCGCACCAGTGCGTCCAGTTCCCCGATCTCTTCGCGTTGCTGCTGCAATTGTCGCTGCTGCTCCAGCTGCTCGTCGTCCAGCTCGTCCTCGGGCACTTCGTCGCCCTCATCCCCAGACACGTCGCTCTCGTCCTCTGATGTCTCGCCTGGTGACGACGGCTTCATCGCCGTCGGTGTCTCGGTCTGAGGAAGCTCGGTCGGACCGGCGTCTGCAGGAGGCGCCGCGGTCACGTCGTCGGCCCCCGCAGCCAACGCGGCCTCCATCTCGGCAGCAAGGGCGTCTTCATCCTCGACGCCCGCGGGCTCAAACAGGGTCTCGTCGACGTCGCCCTCGGCGTCTTGCTCCTCGTCGTATTCCATCTCGTCGTACTCCCCGCTCTGCACGAGTCCCTCGGCACGATTCAGCGACGCACCATCCAACAGCTCATACTGCGGAGCGCTGACAGCGAGATCGTCCTGATTGATCAAGTCTTCGACAGCCCGCTCTACCTGCTCGATAGTTCGCGTACTAACGCGCTCACGGAACCGACGCTTCCTCACCCACCGCAAGGGCGGCGTCAGGCCGTGCAGATACTGCAGGGTCTTGTCATCCGGGAGCTGCACATCCTTGGGCAGCGGATACTCCAGCGCCTCCCGATCGTTGGCGACCAGCCCCAAAACCAAAAGCATCTGACAGATATCCGCCGACTTGTACCACCCGCGTCGGTCCCAGCTCTTCATCCCTTCGACAATGCACGGCAGATCGACCAGCGCCGCCGCGTACTGCTTATCTCGGATCTTGAGGATGGAGCGTCGTCCTTCGCGGTTGAGCGGCTTGAACGCAATATCGCCCTTGTCAAGCCGCCGCTCGTTAATCGCCTGCCGTAGATATTCGCAGTCGTCTCCGGGAAGCATCCGCAGGACGAACTGCTCCTCCACCGACGGGTCGACTTCGCCATCTGACGCTTCGGAGTCGTAGCCAACACCTATCGGACGGTTGGGGACGAGACCCTTGTTCTTGATCCGGATCGACTGCACGCCCTTTTTGGAGGGATTCAGTTTGAGGCGTTTGGGGCCAGCCTCATCCGATGCGACGGCGCCGGCGGGCTCGTTCAGGGCCGGCTCGGCGGCAGGGCGTTTCTTTGACTTTTTCTTCTTTGGCTTCTCATCTCCTTGTTCGTCTTGCGACTTTTGGGCTATCTTGAGGGTGAGTTTGCGCTGGGGGGTGTCCTGGGCTGGCGCTGGCGGCGGCGGCGGCGGCTGGGGGGGTTCGTCGGAGGCTTTTTGCCGAACTTGAGTTTGAGGGAGGGACGATGAGTGTCAGACATGACGATAGACTAGGAGAGAAAGAGAATGGGAGTCATTTGGAGGGAAAAAGGGTGCAGTGTTGAGGAGAAGGAGAGATGAGGAGAGAACGGAAGAAAGAAGTTTGGCCGACTTCCAACTTCCTCTCTCTCTCCCTCTCTCGCCTCAAGCAACACTTCCACTCCACCCCATGTGTTGCCCTCTGTTGAGTACACACCAGCTGGAATATTCTAATCTCGTCTACCTCTCACTGCGACCATCATGTCCAGCTCCAACCTCCACGGCGCCCTCCTGCGCCCTCCCATCATCCAAGTCCTGCGCGCCGCTGGATTCCACTCCACGCGCCCGTCGGTCCTTGACACTCTGACCGACCTCACTGCGCGATACATGATGTTCCTTGCCTCCTCGACCGCCTCCCACGCCGGCAACGCACACCCAGCTGACCCAGCGCCGCGGCTGGAAGACATCTACCAAGCGCTGCAAGACGCAGGCGCGCTCCGACCGCAGATGCGAGAGTGGGAGGAAGAGTGGGAAGGCACCGAGGATCTACGGGGGTTAGACGGGTTTCTGGACTGGTTCTCGGGCCCCGCGAGCCGTGAAATCGGCCGCATCGCAGGCTTCATCCCCAGCGAGGGCGACATGATCGGACCGGGCGACCGCGAGAAGGAGGACTTTTTGGCCGCGCTGAAGAAGAAGCATAGCAAGACCGGCGAGGAGTCGCGGTATGCGGGCACGGTGCTGGGGAAGAACGCCGAGGAGCATCCGGTTGTCATCGAGGGCGGCGTGCCCAGTCTGCACGAATGGGGGCAGCAGGTTCGTTCGCGGTTGACCTACGCTGCAGAGGGTGACTCTCCGGGGTTGAGCAGTGCGCCGAGCAACTTGTCGGACGCTGAGGGAATGATGGATGTGTGAGGTTTGCTGGTTGACATGCTATGGTGAAGACATGGAAGATTCAGACACTCGACCGTACCGCCGTCCCATTGACTGGCACTTAAATCGGACGAGTGGCCCTACCAGGCCTGTCCGGACAGTCCAATGCACTCGAGGCACAACTCGATTCGCGCAGTCTCGGTGTTGCCCGAGTGCGCGAAAGCTGCATGACGATGTATCTGGCCACGAGACAGACATACGGGGGATTTTACAGCGAAAGAGATACCCAGCTAGTCGAACAGCTAGCATGAATGTAGATAGACCATAATATCACTGGTGGGGGAGTGTTCGCAGTATATCACAGTGGCCGTGGCATCCATCGCTACATCCCTCTTCAGCCTCACCACCATGGTGTACCCCTTCGCCCTCCCAACAACATCGCACCTCGCCTTCCAGGCCTTCCTCTCATCCAGCACCCATCCGTCGCTCCCCCAGTCCGCCTCCACAGCCCGCTATGCCCTCCGTCTCGCCCTCAAGACCCATAAGCGCCTCCCGCGCCCCCAGCAAGACACCCACCTCTCGACCCTGCTCACCACCCTCAACGACTACCTCCCCTACCTAGTGACCATCTCGCACGGCCTGAGCGGGAAGCCCATCGAGCCGGCCCCGGGAAGCAGCGAGGAAGTCGAGATCGTGCTGCGCAGCGAGATCGAAACCGACTGGCGCTCTACTATCTCCTCGTCCTCCTCAACTCCGCTGAAACTTCCACAACCCACCTCCCGCGCGCGAGGCCGCGGTCTCGACTTCGAACTCGCCTTCGTCCTCTCTACCCTAGCCTATGTCCTGAGCCGTCTCGCGCGCGCCTCCGCCGCCCGCACCTTCTACGCCGCGTCCACCCCATCCCCAGACCAGCGCACCGCCGCCGCTCAGTCCGCCTGCCGATCCCTCCTCCAGGCCAGCGCCGTCCACTCGCTGCTCGCGTCGTCGCCGGCCTTCGCCGACGTGGCCCGCGCCCCCGCGCCTGCCGGGGCCACGACCAGCGTCGTCCCCGACCTCGACCCCGCGGCCCAGGCGGCGCTCTCGTCGCTCGCTTTGGCGGAAGCCACCCTCCTCGCGGTCCGGAAGGACGACGCGCATATCGCGGCGTGCATCCAGGCTAGGAATCCGAATGATAGGGAGTGGATGGTGCGCGCGCCGGAGATCCCCAAAGTCCGCGCGCTTCTCTTCGCGAGATTGTGTGTCCGCGCTGCGGAGTATGCCGAGCAGGCGGCGGCGGGGTTGGGGGCTGTTGGTGGTGGTGGGACTGGCAGCGGCAGCAGGATCGCCGACGATCTGGTCAAGTATTCCCGTGTCCTTGGCCGGGTGGCCCGCGCAAGAGCGTGTCGGTTCTTTGGAGTCGACGCGGAAGCGGCCGGGAAGGTGGGCGAGGCCATTGCATGGCTGCGTGCTGCGAGGGGCGTGCTTGGGTTGAGGGGCGCGGGCGCGGGGGAAAATGAGGAGGCTACTACGACATCTACGACGGGGGCGAGGGCTGGACTGTCGAAGCTGAAGAAAGGGTGGATGGAGCGGAGGGAGGAGCGGAAGATGGAGAAGGATGCCGGGGGGCGGGGGCGCGAGAAGACCGAGTTCGGGCCTGGGGATGATGCGACGCGCGAGGAGGAGGGCCGGGTGCTTGATATGCTGGAGGCGAAGTGGGCGAAGATGAATGATACCGTGAGTGGTTGCTCGTTGGGTTGGTGTTTCCCTCTTGTCCTTTCTGCTGATTGCCCAGGTAAACACTCAACCAATTCCCCCATCTACAAATCTCCTGGCGAACCTGCCATCCGGCCGTGATATACACTCCCCGCCGGGCCCGTACAAGATCCCGTGTCTGGACGAGGAGCTGCTGGCGAGGATGCGCGCGCCGCCGGACGACGACGACTTCCGGCCCGGCAGCGAGGAGGACAGCGAGGAGGACACTGCGCCGGGGACGCTTCCAGAGCGGAGCGAGAGTGCATATTACTGATCTTGATACCCGGATCTCACGGAGCCAACGATCTATACACGACGACTGCTGGTTGAACAAATGAATTCAAAACACTTCAAGCATTGCAATATACTACAGTAATCCACAGCATGAGCATAATCCACGTCCCAGTCACAGTCCCCAAGCCCGAGGACACGCACATCTAACTCGCCGTCCGCGGCTCGGGACCCTCCCCAGGCGCCTTGGAGAAGTAATTCTTCTCCTGTCCCATAAACCCCTTAATCTTCCTGTCATTGAGCAGCTCGAAATATTTGTCTGAACTCGTCAGCGCCATTCCACCCTATCCCAGCCGGCCAGCCGAAGCCAAACTCACCTCTCAAAAACCCGCACTTCTCCAAATGATTGACTCCCTCTCTCCGATAGCACTTGCCCAGCTCCTCCCCGACAAGCCGCGACATCATGCTGCGCACCCATTGCTCGCGGATGATGGCGTCACGCGCGTTGTGCAGGGCGATGTTGTCGTCGAAGTCGACGCCGTCGTAGGTCGGGGCGACGGTGGGTTTTTTGGCGAGGAACGCCGCGGACTCGGGGGTTGGCATTTTGGACAGATGGCGGGCGGGTTTGGTGGTGGTTTCCCGTGGAGCGCGGGGGCGACGGGGGTGGGAGGTGAGGTGAGGTTGTCGCCGTTGCCGGTGATGATGATGGGAGGATTATTATTGGTGGAGGCGGTGAGAGGGATGTGTCAGCTATGTTGTTTATGCATTTATACTCGGAGTACTCTGCCGCTATGGAGTACGTATGCTGCAATAAGGCATCAAGAAGGCATGAGGATAAGGCATCAAGGCCAACTGATTTTTATAAACCGATAGATATCTAATCCGCTTCTAACACCCACAATTTTAGTTACATATTAGGTTCTAGCGAGTATTTGATTTAGCAAATTTTATTTTATTTTTTAAATTATATATTCGGCATTTTCGACGGGGTTAGGTATAATATTTACAACATTAGACCGCATTTACACTTCACTCGGACTACTTTACTACATAAATTTGTATCTATACAACGATGTAGGCGTGCTAAACCTCCTATCCAAGTTTCGTGAAGTTATTGGAAATGTGTACTAGTGTAGACCTGAATTCCCTCTATGTTCTGGGATTCTCATACAAACCGACGATGCGAGCTCTCAGGTCACGTGTTAGCTACTCAAAATGCGATACCTCAAAGCTGTATTTAGCTAGATCATATTATCGACTGCAACTGCATGTCGAGTCGTGTATCGTGAATGCTAATGTACTATGCTAATACTAGATCCATATACTCATGTCCTGCACGAGTAGACCGCAATATGTAGTCTCGGGCGTCAGCGGCAATCGCCCAGAGCTCAAGATACAATAATGAAACCGGCAGCGTCATACGCCTGCCCCTGGGCTTCAGGCAGAAACACGGGTATACTGCGGTTTCTCCCCAAAAAGATTCTGTTGCACCGCGCTAATCCCGTCCGTCACGCGCTGCCACCATGACCGATTGAGCCGCTTGCTGAGCTCGCGATAATGAAACATCTCGCCCCAGCAGTCCCGCCCAAACTGGCAGCCGGCCATGTTGACGAGAAAGTCTCGGGATTCGAGCAAATAGTGGATCTGGGTGTCCAATTCGTCCCCGCACGCTCCCGGGGGATAGGCGTTGGCGTGCCGTTGCGAGAGGAAGGCCACGCCGCGGCGCAGCGATGGCTGATGTTCGTACAGATATTCTAGGGATTGCTGCTCCCCATGCTCCCATTCCATGTGCATCTGCTCGTACATGACCGGGTCCCACCATATGTCCAGTAGGCGATCGGTCCAGACTGATCTGCGGGCAAAGAAGGAACCCAGACTGAAACCGTCGCAGTCCTGAGATAGGAGGATTTGGATCGGCGACAGGTCCTGGTCGCCATTTGCCGAGAGGGAGACCGCGTCGAGATACGGCGCCGTTGGGGGGTGGCTGATGTTGAGGGGGTTGTATTCGTTGATGTCGCGGTAGACATGCGAATTCAGGTTATCGAATATATGCTCCTGCAGGGAGTACGAATGCTCCATGATCCAGGTGTTCAAATCCAACCACCAAAACCTGCCACCGTCAGCAGACAGCCAATGGCGGCGGGCAGCAGCAGACTTACCACTCCGCATGAGGATACTTGCGCATAGCATCCCGAATGGCATCGACCTTCTCCCAGCCCTCGCGCCACTCATGCGAATACCGCTTCTGCGCCAGCATGTTCACAATCTCCAGCTCATACCCCCATCGCTTCGCATACTGCTGTTTGTCCCAGATGCTGTTGCGCTCAATCGCCCACTCGGCCGCGCCTTTCCATTCCATCACGCCTCCCTCGACATTGGACCCCAGAACCAACACAAACTTGCGACCCCCACCCAGCGGGGATCGACGATAAGCTTCCGCAATACCTGGCACAGCGTTAGGCCCCACCCGCGGATGCGAAAAAAGCAACCAAAAGCAACCACTCACCATTCCCAAAGAACAAATACCCGACCAAAACAAGCAGCAGCCCCAACAACAACCTTAACCTCCTCCTCCGGAGCATCGACCCCATAAAAGTGCGAATCCTCCTTCCTGGCCGAGTCCCGCTCGTCACCCTCGCGCCTCTGTAATCATCGTCGCCATCCTTATCCACGTAACCATCCGCGCGGAACCTTGGCAAGCTCGACGAGATCATGCGCTTCTGCCTCGAAAAGAACCCGTTATTCCTCGTCGCAAACGACGGGTAGCCTCTGACGCGGTCACTCTTGCTTTCGCCGCCGCCCACGATATTCCGCCTTGTCCTGGCGGCCGCGGGGATAGGATTTGGCTGCGTGGAGTCGAGCTTCCGCTTCCGGGGGTCAGGCCGGGGCTGGACCATCCACCGCCCGACGACCATCCACCGCCTGGGTGGGGTGAGGGTGATCGGGATAGGGACATGGGCTTTTAGGCAATAGACGATTCGAGAGGAGCGGAAGCGTGCGAGTGCGTGGGGTTAGGAGTGCATTTGGATACGTCGCGGAATGTTGGACCAGTGGTCGTCGAGGGCAGTCGGAAGCGGTGATAGCGAAATACAGATGATTCAGCTTGGAGAACGTCTGCGGCGCCTCTTGAGAGAATTTCGAAGCCAAAAAACTGGAAGAAAGCGTGTTGAAGAGGAGACAAAAGAGGAAGAAGGCGAATCGCAAACAGCTACAGATTATGTAACCGTAGTGGATAGGACCTGTGAGCACAGCCAATCAGGCCAGATGGCGGAGCGAGATTCCTACAACTACTCTTTACTATATAAAGCTAGTATACAGATAATACTATAGAGAAGATGAAGTGCAAAAATAGAAGACTAGGGGAAATATAGTATGGTGAACATCGGTAAGGGGAGGCTAATAGGAAATAGTATGCTATATACTAATATAGTACTAAGTAACGTCTTTTAGCTATCTCAGGGAGGTTCTAGATAACTAATGCTCTGGAACGCACAATCAGCAGCTGTCCTGGACATTCTGGATGGTTTCGTTCGGCCAACGAAGCCAACGTTCCCATGACGGCCCCAAGTGCTCATTCACAGAGAGAACAATGTACCTCCCGCTGTCGGCAAAAGTCCACATCTTGTGATGAATATGCAACAGAGCAGCGAAATAGGCTAGGATGGCGAGAGTCTCCGGCCGGCGCTCGGCTAGCAAGTCGACATACTGGGGCGGGATGATGACGGGCCAGGAAACAATCGGGCCGATTGCATCTAGCGTGGAGGACGGGACACGGCCAGCGTTGATCGCCCGCTGCAAGTGTTCAATCGTCTGTCGGTATATGTCCTTGGTTGAGGGGTCGGCCGTCATGGAGTCGACTAGCGCCAGAAGATCGGAGCACTCGTTCCCCTGGGCTCCGGCGTCCAGGGCCTTGCTCTCGCCCTCGAGGACGGGCCCCAGCGGCGATTCCAACAAAATCTGCCACGAACGGCTAGTGACAACGCGGATCCCGCGGTGCAGGCGCAGGGACTGAATGAAGTCGTCTAAGAATTGGTCGAAAGTGTCGGGGCGAAACACTAGCTTGTCACAAAGCATGTGCATTGCCAGTATCGATGAGAAGAGAAACATCGGAAGACAACTGTCGGTGGTCAACTCCACGCCGGTGCTGTTGAACGCGGTGAGGGCATAAGTCTGCAGCTGCGCCGCCTGATCGTGGTAGAAGTCCTTTTTCTCCGGACGAATGATGCTGAGATGCAGGGCGGAAAAGGCCATGATCTCGTTCACGAGGTACTGCGCGGACAGAATGGACCCCGTCATCTCAAGAGCAGAATTCATTTGAGCGATTCGGTGAAATCCGAATGATAAGCAGAGGTCGCTAATAAAGTGGTTGAAGAGCTCCAGGTGGAATACATTGGCTGGAGGGATGCCTTCGGCGCTGTAATCGGCGCTGTCCTTCTTGCTTGCGGCAGCCTTGCGGGTGGTTGGAAACGACCGTTGCAGGAGAATTTGGGCTTTCGACACCATGTTCTCGTAGGAGCACTGGCGCGCAGATACGTTGCAATTACCACATATGGGGCGGCCCTCATCGCACTAACTAGGGTAAGCTTGGTGTGATTGAAGTCGAAGATCAACCGTCCCGTACCTTGACGTGACGGCGCTTGCACTCAGTACACCCTCTCCTAGACTTCCGGTGTGTTTTCCTGGGCATATTGTCCCTTATACGACCGGCGACACGTTCCGAGACGATAGCGGGATGGAGAAGTGGCAGTTGGCAACCAGCACTACAACGTGCACGTAGGGAGATAAGGTGGTGGTGGAATGAGTGGCGCTGCAGATCGAAGAGAGAAAAGGCCCAAAGGAAAATATGGGTATTAGTACATGCTGTGTAAACAAACAGGCATACGTAGAATAACTAGGTTTTATATAACTTTGAACCAGTACCTTATTCCGACTATTCTATTCTGTATCTGTTGACTTTTAATTCTGTTATCTATTATACATGTCACTTCTCTATAGCCCAGCCAAAAGCCTTACCAGACAGCCACATTACTATTTCACTAAACCAACGACATTCCTGTCTCTCCATCAACATGCTCTATGCACTTCACTCGCTCTGCAGATTTACATACGCCTCTTCGGGAAACTGATAACCGGCAAGGATATTCCCCGGGTGAAAGAAGTGGAAAATAACCTGCACGATAAACATCGGGATGGTGTCAAAGACATACATAAACGCCTCATGCGAGTAGATATAGCCATCCATCCCGGTAACATACTCGACGATGCGAAAAATGCAGCGCCCGATGATGAGCGCCGACACGACGAAAAGCACATTGAGCAGCCGACGCCACAGGCCCTCGACCGCATTGAAGCCCGACCGGCGCAGCCGCACCAAAAAGCTGACCGAAACGTACAAGAAGAAGCTGAAGAAGATAAGCTGGACGAACAGGCCCACCACAAGCACTTTCTGTCCGATGTCGCGCATGTTGTTGACGCTCTGCATGCCACCGCCGCCCAACTGCAGCAGGAAGGCTGTTGCGTCGCCCAGGACGAAGACCTTTGTGACCCTGCGCGGCGAGATGATGGAGAGCTGCGGTTTGCCCACATGATTTACAATACGTCCGTAGATCATGTAGATGGTTGCGGCGTAGAGCGAGGGCGGCAGGATGATGAACAGCGACTGGCAGACGTAGGGTATCAGACTGTCCGGGAGGCGGGCCGAGATCAGTCGGAATATGTATCCCAAGGTCATCACTAGAGGTGGCCGTTAATACCCAGTACCAGATAAGTGCGCCTTGACACTGGATGCGGCCAGACTCACTAAAAGCACCGACAAGGAAAGCAGTAAAGAACCATGCTCTCGTCTTTTTCATCTGCCACGCGTGATAAAATGCGCTGGAGCCAAACAGTAGCATAGAAACTGTAGCCCCTGCCTTGCTGGGCTCGTAAGGATAATAATCCGAGCTGCCCATGGTGATATTGGGAGGACGGTCTGGGCTGTCTAAGTCAAGGGAATGAATGAATTGCAAAGAAAAGAATGAGGTAGAAGCGAACGACAAAATCACGATGCCCGAGACGATTAATTTATTTATACGGCCGGTCCTTTGGAGCAACCTAGTCCGTGGACTGATATGCTCCGACGCACGTATACGAAAGGCACTATGGTGCTAGTTTAGCATTAAGATTAAGGTCTTGTTCCAAGCCTCCACAGGGCGCTATCGGGGGAAAGCATTCGGAAAGCTGAGCAAAAGAGGAAGCCTAGAATGGAGCTATTCCGAGTGCTCAGCTGCTATATTCAGGGCCAGTATCAATCACCAGAAAGTAACCTGTATGTATGTATCGTATACGTACCCACTATTAATAGACCCACGTGGCGGTGGGGATTGACGGGAGTCAACCGTTGGGTCGGTGTTCCTGAGCCAATCAAATGCTGCTGTATACTCGTATTCTGTCGGCCACGATCGTATCTCGTATCTGCGCATGGTTGCCGGCTTGCAACCAGGCTCAATTCCGCCGAGTATGCTTGTTATGAGCTCTGGTGGATCTCTGTTTCTTCTTCTTTTTCTTTTGTGCCTGCTACTCATCGTTCCTGTCGATCCCTGGATGATCAGGTCACCACTGTCGTATTCGTGACAGTCTCCGTCTTCGTCATGCACGCATCCACCTCTTTTTTTTGGGACATCGCGGGAGCAGATAGTACTAGTATTTATTGCAGATGATAGAACCTCAAGGCTCGGTGACTTCCTAAGCCCAGAGGTGATTTTCATCGGCCATTTTCCAGAATGAGGGCTCTCGCATTCCTAACCTTGCTCACCGTGAGCGCATTTGACAAGCACTCCAACCAGTAGGTCGCTGTCTCCCATATCAACTTTTGATCGCGGTTTCCTGATTCGCTATCTAAATCCCATTTTCATCCTCGGAACCTCCTCGTCAGCGACAGCTATTCTATGCCCAGCAGTCCCTACCGGGAGTTCACACTGACGCCGAGTTCGCCCTGCGCTACGTTCGACTACGGTGCTGATGTCGCGGGATTCCGGTTTTTGGGGTAAAGGATCTGTCCGGCCCAACGCAGATTGAGCTCAAGTACAGTGAGCAATTTACCTGATTGCTTGAGCGCTTCAGCAATGGCCCCAGTTTGTTCGCGTCCAGTCTCGCCAACGCCTTCCGGGTGGAAACTTTCAACGTCACCCGGCCGGGCAGCTTCAGCTCCAGGCTGATCCAGGGGAGGTCAGCGATGACAGAGTATGCGATTGCTCACGAACACCAACGTGGCAATCAGATCGGTCTCTTTCCGCCCCTCCGTGGGCGTGGTTGACACCGACAACCCACCTGGCCGCTTTCACTCCTCCAACCCCATGTACAACAAGATCTGGGACTTGGGTGCGCGCGCCGTCTCACTAGCCTGCTACGATGCCGGCTCGCAGAAATCAATCTGGGACGTCTCGCGGAACGGTGCCCGAGTGGAAAGCAGCTTCCCCAGCTACTCAGCGCACACCTGGAACCTCACTGAATACGATCTGGAGTTCGACGCGAGGATCGCGCGTGGAGGCTGACATGGTCGGTCGGCTACAACTTTGGCATCCGATTGCGAGGAGCCGTCCTGGTGAACCTCGCGAGCAGGTACCCGGCCGGGTCGACCTACCCAACACCAACAAGACGCTCTTCGGCGCCTCGACCGCGTCCCTAGGTTACGGAGTCAGCTTCATTAACCAAACCACATTGAAATCGTACTCGCTGGGCTCCTTCCCTGTCCCGTTCGACGTGCAGGAGGGGCAGTGGTATCGGATCTCGACTACGGTCCGCTCCGGACACCTCGCCGCCTCGCTGAGCCAGACCCAGATCCCCAATGTCTCATCGAGCGACTACTATGTCGGTGAGAATAGCTCGCTCTCCACCACCGGCGCCTTCAGCTTCGGTGCGTGGCAGGACCAGTCGGCCTACATCTGCAACGTTACAGCCCAGGATACTGAGGGCCAGTTTATTTACCGGAACCCCATGACGGATGCTGCGGCCGTCCTGCCCGAATACGACGTCCACGAGAACTACTTCCCAACCTTGTCGACGGGGCACGCCGCGATCGCCTTGTCTGGCTTGGAGACTTCGTGCACACCAGCCGGATCATCGGTGTTACGACGGGCCGCAACGACCACATCAGAGACACGTTTCAGCAACTTCTCAAGTTTCAGCTGTCCACGGGCCAGCTTCCCATGGCCCCGTCCCTGGCTACTCGCCGGAAACGAATCCTACATCCTTCGCCGTGCGCGGCATCGCATACCTCCTTCCGGACTACCACATCCTTGGCCTGATGGCCTTCACTTCGTACATGGAGTACTCGGACGACGTCGAATTCGCCCGGCAGTACAGGTCGCAGTGGTCCCTCGCGGTGGACTGGCTTGCCTCGTACCGCAGCGACACAACCAGCTTGATAGACCTGATCCGCTTCGGCGTCGCCTTCCTCGGCCCTACCAGCGGGTCCGCTGTGAACACTGCCACTGTCGAGGCCTTCGCCGCATGGCCACTGTCGCGAGTGCTGTCTGGGGCGGAGGCGCAACGTACGCGCTCACCAATTACGTGGCCGGCATCCGGCCTGAGAAACTCGGCTACCAAGCGTGGGTTGTCGAGCCGGCGTATACCGGGATGGCGGTCGACAATGTGAACGCCTCGGTGCCGACCCGTACGGAGCGCTGAGCGTGTCTTGGACAGCAAGGGATGAGGCCATCTCGGTTGACATTGACGCTCCTGCAGGAACAAGGGGAAAATTGGTCCTGAGCAGGGCATGGGCCAGCGGGAGTTCGGGCCCTGGTGAGGATGACTTTGTGCAGCAGGTCGAGGGCGGACGGCCAGTACACATCACGCATCGTATGTGAGCGGAAGCTGCTTGAGAAGGCAGAGCTGTATCACATTGACTTTTTCTTCTTGCGTGCTTTTGTCTTCTTTTGTTGTTTTCTTCTGAGTCTTCCGTATCTTTGACTTTCCTCCATTTTTCTTTTCTCTACTAAATAGTGGCTGGGAGCATGTTCGAAGGCGAGTATGTTTCATATCTCACACAGCCCCATCTCTTGTGCGTCGCACTAGGCTAGCAGGCCAAGGATACAGCAATCTCTGCAGACTTTCATCTGCAAGATGGTGTTTCTCTGCGTGGCGCACCATACTTGGAAAGAAAAAACTCCGGCGTGTTTCTGTACGGCGGCAGTTGTAGGTCCTGCAGATATGCCTAAACAGCTGGCATGACGGTGCCTACACCTGTATACACGAGACATCTTCCGGCTGTTTTGTCTCTGGTTCTAACGGCTAACATGAAGCGAGTAATTGCCCTTAGCCTAAATTAAGTATATAAAAGTTACTATATAAATCGGGCCGGTAGACCTCTCTCTGCTTCGTATGCCAGCACTTGTTCTTCCCTATCTTCTTCCACTATGAGATTCCAAGAGACCAAGCTTGCCCACGCGCTGTCTGCCGCAGCTTTGCTCGCATCTGGTGTCGAGGCCCAGTGCGCGCTCCCATCGAGCTACAGCTGGACGTCAACCGGAGCTCTCGCGCAGCCCCGGGCAGGATGGGCTGCGATCAAGGACTTCACCAATGTCGTGACCAACGGCCAGCACCTCGTGTACGGGTCCTTCGCCGATATGTCCGGGAACTACGGCTCGATGAACTTCGATCTCTTTACCGACTGGCCTGACATGGCGTCCGCCAGCCAGAACCCGATGAACGAGGCAACCGTTGCGCCGACACTCTTCTACTTCGCGCCCAAGGATGTCTGGATCCTGGCCTACCAATGGGGCCCGACTTCCTTCTCCTATAAGACGTCGAGCGATCCGTCCGACGCTACGGGATGGTCATCGGCGCAGCCGCTCTTCTCGGGAACCATCTCGGACTCCGACACGGGCGTTATTGATCAGACGGTCATCGGCGACGACGCGAACATGTATCTTTTCTTCGCGGGCGACAACGGCCGCATCTACCGGTCCAGCATGCCCATTGGCAACTTCCCCGGCAATTTCGGCACCGAATACGAGATCGTCCTGAGCGATAGCAGATACGACTTGCTTGAAGCGGTCCAGGTCTACACCGTCGACGGCCAGAACCAGTACCTGATGATTGTGGAGGCGGTTGGCGCCAACGGGCGCTACTTCCGGTCCTTCACGGCAAACAGCTTGGATGGCGCGTGGACGCCGCAGGCTGCGATAGAGAGCCAGCCCTTCGCCGGCAAGGCGAACAGCGGCGCAACCTGGACCAACGATATCAGCCACGGTGATCTGGTTCGCAACAACCCGGACCAGACTATGATCGTCGACCCGTGCAACCTGCAGCTTCTCTACCAGGGTAAAGATCCCAACGCCGATGCTGGTGGCTACAACCTCCTCCCTTGGAGGCCCGGTCTCTTGACTCTGCAGTAATGTTTCTTTATACTGGCTTTGCCATGGTGGATGCTGAACCGAGCAACTGTGATAAAACACACTTTCGTTAGTCCATATATTGTACAGCAATGACAGGTATCGTATACATTAAACGTCAAAAAAACCACCCAGTAAGAGTAAGCGCCCATTTATTCATGCGAACGTGGCCCAATATCAACCAGCTGGACCATGCTGTCGGAGCCTCCCGAGTCTCTTTGCTGCGGCCTGGACGCACTATAATCAACCGAGTATTCCACCGTTTTAGCAATCTGGCTCCCGGGCGCTCGACTGCCGCCTGTTGGTCGATTCGTCTTGCCGGTTTGGTATGGATACGACTGTCCATCCGAGGCGCCGGCCAGCCGGGGAAAGAAACGGACGAGCATAGCCCTCGAGATCGGGAGACAGGCGCAGACGATGGTGATTTGGACCTCGATGGTCGACCAGTGGTTGACGGGCGCGAGAGTGACTATGAGATGGTCAGGTTCCCGCCGGTTTACAAGATCGAAAGGTGCGCTTACCGGTGGGGTCGTTGTTAAAGCGGTGATGGTCGTAGAGGACGACCACTCGAAGAATCCCAATAATAGTCAGGCTGCACAGAGTCAGAATAGCCAAGGCAAATAGCTTCTGAGACTTACACCAGACCCGAGGCAAACATGAGGGCGACACCCAGCTTCTTACGCCAGGTCAGGCTCAATTTCATGACTTCGAAGATCGGTATCGTGACCATGGTCGCATCAACCACGATATTCACAATAGCGTTGGCCGCCGTCGAAGCGGAGAAGTTGATACATGTCCCTGGCTCGGCCTTCATCCACCCAGTCCATGCGAGGTGAATCGGACTGCACCGGAAAGCATCGCCAAATACCCATGCGAGCGCTATAGCGACATTAATTCCCATCATTATGTATGTAATATAGCGGAAGGAGTTTGATCGGAAGATTCGTAGCAGGAATAGACAGACGGATATTTTCGCAAGGGATATCTCGATTTTGTATAATATGACGTAGGCGTAGAAGAGCTGGAGTGATGGCCTTTAGCAAAAGCGATCAAAGGCACAAAAAAGAAACAAACCTTATACGCATGGGTGATGTTGTCTAATGGGACGATATCCCACATATGATGCGAGAAGCCATAACGGACCACTGGGACTGTTAGGATCAACCAAATACTCGCGGCCGCTGAACTTACTTGCGGCATTAAGTGCGAATATGGCCACCGCCAGGACCTGCAATGCGTTTAGTAGGCGCTCACGCTTGGTGGTACGAGTGATCCTCACATATGCCGCGATAATGGTATAGTCGTCCGAGGCCCAACCGCCACCAAGACCCATGAACTTCGCAGCTATCCTGATGACGAAGAGAAGCGTCGCGAGGACCAGGGGAGCGATAGTCGCAGGATCGGCCACAGGATAACCCTCGTGCTTGGGGATGCCGCATCCTCGAAAGCGAAGCCGTTTGGCGACTGTACATTGTTAAACACCACAGGACTAGGTCTAGCATGATGGGAACTCACTCAATCCCTCCCTCACAGTACAATTGGATTTGATGCAAGCCACAAGGTTGCTCTGGTACTGCTCATCCGCGCAGAGGCATGCCGTGTCGGTGGCTGAGCACGGCGTCGCATTTCTCGCGAGGGTCGACTGCTCACACTTTGCCTAGTACACTGTCAGAGATACCCGGTGGCATCAAGGACCAAAACATACAGCACAATGGGGCATTTGTGCACTCGACTGCGAGTCTGCAGCGGCAGCCCCTACCGTCAGGCTGACCAGGACAAGGGCAATCAACTGGTGCAGACGCATTTCGACTGCTGGGTTGCCACGGAAAGTAGGTTGAAGGCAGCCAGGAGACGGACGGTGAGGGTCATGTCATTTGAGCGGAAGGATTTCGACCCGGGGAAGAGCGTCGTCAAATAAACAACACCGTGCCGGTTGCATAGGATGATCTTCATCCTCCACCCACACCGGACAAGGGGACGAACCAAGCTTTTGCCCTCTAGAAGTGGCGTTTGCGATTGGTTCTGATCATATGCAGATCTGATTGCATCGCAACTGCCCCGAGGTTGGCCACGATCACGCGTGAGTTTCCCACGTTTAAGGGCCTGATATGGATCAGCGGAACTATTTAGGTGCCTATGCACCTATAGAAGTAGATAGTTCTGGTAGAAGTTTCTGCAAGAAGCTCAGGCGCATGGCTAAGTAATGGCAAATCTATCGCGGCCAACCAGAGCACAATCCGCAGCCCGAACAAGGTTGAAGTGGGCCGTAGCGAATGTAACTTCCACTGATCCTGCAGGGTCTGCTGCAGAATGGCGTCCCTGAGGTGGCATTTCAACGGCTCATGGATGAGTGCGTAGCATAGCAGGAACATGCTATCGACTCCGAGAAGTCCATGAACAGGCCGCCACTTGCACGGAGGACATAGGGCGGCAGCAGGTGCTCGTATCGAGATGTGTTCCCCTCACTGTGGGCCGTTACACTGGCCATTCAGATAGAATTGGCCCTACCCAATGGACCATGGGATGCGCGATGGGTCCGATCGCTCAGGGGAGGGTCGTCTCTCCATTTTCCGTGCGGTCGTACGTGCAGAGAGTGGCCAGTGGCGGTTGCGATGTGGTTCTCCCGGGAAGTACGGACACCCACTCTGGGTTCCTCGGTTTCCCCTTGTGGTATCTCCGCCGCGGCGGTTCGCTGGAAACTGGGCCCTGCACGACGATCGGGGAGCATGAGAGACAAGTTCCTGCAGGGTGGGTGTATTTTCCCTGGCAACAAACAGGATAGCGAGATCGACTAGAGGAAACCCTGGACTAGCCTGGAGAGATTATTGCATGAGGCATGAGCATATAGGATCGATGTGGAAACAATCGCTGGTCGGAGCGAAGTCGATCGCTGCTGAGTCACGCTGCGGCCCTTGCAACTAAGTTAGTTACCCCGGAGTCCGGAGGGTACACGGTCCCTGTGTACGCAGCTCACGCCTCTCTGATGAGCTCATGTGAGATCGACCCTCATACACGTGACTGCCAAGGCTATTAATAACTGTATACAGAGCAGTCGCAAAGCAGACAGAACCCAGGTTGCTTGTACAGAGTATGGTACATGTTATTATCATGATCTTTTCTGCATATCCCCAAAGTATCCAGCATACAGCCCTAGCAATTGAACCCGTTCCACCCATCGATCCCGACAGAATGCAGAATGCAAAGAAACCAGAAGACAGAAGCCCAGTCCACGCGTACAATCAACCATGATGCTTTTCAGATTTTCCAGAAATTCCAGACCCTGTAGACTTCCCTGATCGCTCGCTGCTTTCCCCGTCACGGCTCTTAGTCGTCGGGAGCTTCTGCACAACGAACGGCTTCTCGCTCTCCGGCCGTTCGCGAGCACTGTCCCCGTGAAAAAACTCGCACTGGATCCGTAGGAACTCGTCGCGCTCCCGGTTCCTGTACACCGTGATGATGTCGCCACTGTACAGCTTGCCAAAATGGGCCTCCCCGCCGTTCTCTCCTTTAGATTCGCGCCACAGCTTCGTATCGTTCACCCAGATATGCTCCCGCGTCTTGGTCGACAGGATAGCACTGAACCCGGGTATCTTCAACCAGTCCTCGCCCTTCTGGATCTTCGCTTCAATGCCCGGCGTCCAGAACGTGACTTCCAGCGCGTACATGGGAATCCGGATGTCCATCTCGTCAGGGTAGCGGACCGTTGCTTTTCGACCACGGCCCCAAGACGTCATGCGATCCTCAAGGCGGATCGACAGGTTAGCTATCGATCCCGGAAGTGAGGTCAGTTTGCCGAGGACCGGCCGAGGTTTACTGAATCGGGGGCTTGCGCCGGCTTGTGCTTTCTCAACAGCACCATCTTCACAAGAACCTTCAGAGCTAGTATCGCGTCCCATCCTCACAGGAAGCTCTCGGGCTTCTCTTCCTGTCTGTGCGTCAAGGGTGACTGCTAGCTCGTGATCAAAATCCTGCCCTGGAGCCGTTTCACGGTTATCAGAATAACCGTTGTTGCTGTCACTAGTTTTGCTCCTGGAGTTCTCCTTGTTATCGTCGGGCAGTGGAATTTCGATACGGCGTTTCGGCTTAAACCTGGAGGCTTTTGGAGTCGTATCGTCGATATTGGACCGCTTGTTCGGATCTGACCCATCGCTACCAGTGGCGTCCTTCAGGTCTCCTGGGCTGGGCTGTCGAACTGGTGTCTCGGGTGTCTGAAGGACGTACGGCGTGCCGGGATGCCAGGTGGAGTTCACGTGCAGCTGTCGAAACCGGCTCTCAGCTCCCATCAAGCTTGGCGCAGAACCACCGAATGGGTGTTCTGGAAGGGAAAGGACGGAGTTCATGCTGTTGCCCTCGCTAGCCAGGGACTCACCGGTCGATGAAACAAAGTCTGGGAAGCTGATGTCGTCCCCTTCGAATGCGTCGGCTCCCGCTCCTAGGGCGTTGGAACTCCGCAGAACGGATGGTGTGATCTCGCCGAATAGGGGGACTGGATTTGGCCTATGGTTGGGCTCCCCCACTTGGATACTTTCGAATTTCGGCAGAGATGGGTAATGTACGTCCGCTGGAGGAGACTGAATCCTCTGTCTCTTGGATTGCGCCATTTCATCCCGGTCTCCTGAATCATCTGCTCCCGAATCGTCGTGGATAGACAACTGGGATGCATCGAGGTCTTCTGCCGGATCCTCGCCGATGGCCGATAGTTCCTCCACGTCGTCAGGATGAAGGTAATCATCTTCATAATCGTCCACGTCAGGTACGTCGGCTATCCACGGATGTTGGAAACATTCTCGTTTCTTCGGACGAAGGTGAGGATTCCGGTTCAAAAGCCGGGCAACAAAGTCAATACCAGCATCTGAGATGCCTTCATTTCGAAGCGGCGTGAAGTCAACCTCGTTGGTCATAAGTACCCGCAGCATTTGAGGTCCCCGATCTTCGGGTCGCGGCATAAAGGGAGGAGCTCCGGCAAGGATGTGGTAGAGAACGGCCCCTAGCGACCACATATCCACAGATTGGCTGTAAGGAGACGTTTTAGGAGGTCTGACGGTCAGCATAGTTTTCGAAGGAGGAGCACAGTATTTAGACTTACGGATCACCCAGCCGGCGTCTTTTCCTGGCTTCACCGCGCTGGTAGGTTTCATACTCGGGGTACACCTCAGGTGCGCAGTACAGGAGGGTACCGCAAAATGTCTTGAGAAAGGTTTCCTCCTGGACAACTTTGGACAGCCCAAAGTCGGACAGTTTAACTCTCAGCGGGTCAAGGGACGCAACCAAGATGTTGTCTGGCTTGATATCACGATGGGTGATCTTGCGCCTGTGGAGGTATTGCAATGCGTGCAGAACTTGGCGGGCCACGCATCTCACCATGTCCTCGGCAATCTTGTTATGCGATTGAAGATACGTGGACAACTCTCCACCCGCAACGTATTCCATGATGATGTAGATCCATCGGTCATGTTCATGGTGGTCGACATATTGCACGATATTAGGCTGTGGGCAGATCAGGGGTCAATGCAGCTCGGAATACTGTCAGGAAGCATAGATGCTTACATGTTTGAGATCCCGCATAATCTTCATCTCGTTGTCCACTTTATGGTCCAAAATCCCATTCTTCATAAATCGCCGCTTGTCGAGCTCTTTGGCCGCATATACCGTTCCGTGCTGCTTCGTGGCGACTTTGTAAACCGTTGCGAAAGCACCCTTCCCGATTTGTCCAGTAACGTTGTACACAGTGCCGCCAGTCCAGTGCATGCCATACCCGTTGGCAACCGTCCAGGGAAGGAAAGGCTGGGATGAAACTTGACGGGTCCTGGGCTCTGCGGTGCCTGCCTCGTATTTTTGGATTCGTTGGAGATATTTCATCATGTTGTCCGTATACTGCATGGCAAATCCTTCCCTTGATGGAATCCTAACCACAAACTTGATGTCGTCAGAAGTCTGGGCTCGGCTAGCCATCTCGATGACAGAGCCGCTGGTGAGCATTCGGCAATTGTCTTTTAGCCTCTTTCGAAGTTGGTAATTGTCTACAATGGTGCCATTAGTAGACGTGTCCTCAAGCATGATAATCCCGTCACCCGTGAGGTAGATACGAAATTGCACGTTAGAGATGCTTTTCGCATTGTTTTCTGCAATCAGGACATCGCAACGGTCCTGGTTGCGACCAAAGGTAAACCCCAGACGCAGATCATGGACGTTGGAGGACATTCTCAGAGCGATGTCAAGAGCCGAAGTATATGAATATTCGTGCTCCAGTTCGTCCCGCTGCAGGATATGTTGAGGGGCGACGGTAGCGGTCCTTGCAACAGCTTCATGAGCGGAAAGCGAGTTGGGATGGAGAATACATATCAGGTCGGAAACATCCTGATCATGGAGGCCGGAGTTGCCGTAGCCCATGCGGCGGGGATCGGTGCATGGCTGGGTTGACTCTTGAGTCGCTTCCATAAGGGACGCCGGATGTGATTTCAGATGCTATCTTAAAGAGATGAAACGAGAGCCACAATGTGCCAAAAAATATGCAAGGAGAAAAGAGGGAAGGCAGGTAGTATCACAAATCCCACGATCCAAGGCGTATTAGTGATGCTCGAAGGTGTGCTTGCGTAAGTACATTAATACAGCTTCATATCAGATGCCCTGGCATGAGTCAGCCGGAATTAGGGCTCAGCCATGTTGTACTGATATACCACAAAAGAGTCTGCCATACATGGAGAGGAGGGGAGACTGACCCAAAGAACCAGAAGCACCCAAAAAAGCAGACTCGCTTCCAGGATCAGGACAGAGCAAAAGGGTGATTAAGCCAGTAACTCATCCAATACAATGCCGAGGGTCCAGTGTATCGCACACCAGATGTGCACAGTCAGGTCTTGGGAACACAATGCCGTGTGGATTGACCAATGTAATCAAGATACCTGTTCGTGGACTGGCGACTGCTTGTAGACTCGGCCGTTAGATCCTTATTGCAGCTGGCCGATCTGTCTGATCATTAAGACACGGGATGGCCGCGGGGAAATGCTCTTTCGATTTGCAGGACGGTAGAAGCGGTTCTGTGAGATCACCGGCTGTCAGTAGGGATGATTTTGTCGAGCCCAGGACGAAGGAGGCTAACTCACACAGTTGGGCAAACTCCCATCCAGTCATCCACAGGCCTTGTAACGAGCGATTGCTGCCGTGGGTGTCAAGCGACAGGAGGGAGCCAGCACGGGGACGGAGCAGAATGCAGCCAGGCAGGGTCGTCGTCCGAGAAACCGAGCTGAGCTGGCGAGGTGAAGTTCCGCTTTTACTATTTGGAGGTCATGGCAGCCTCAGGCAGCTATCAGGCAGATACATAAAAATTCCTGAGGCAGAAACAGGGCTGTAATCTGATTGGCTGAGCGCGAGACAACCATGGATTACGCTGTTGATACTCGCGGGACAGATCACCCAACCATGGAACAGCCCAGATATACCATTCATCTATGCTATGTACTTATCTGCTCCCGTACGGCTTACTATGGTCGTTGCTGCGTTGGAAATTCCCGCTCAGAGCGGCGTCAAACACTTGCTCCAGCCGGCGGATGGCCTCGTCGGATACCTCTGTGACCAGTCAGGACGGCGACCCTGGTTGCCTACAATTCGCAGGGATCGATTGGACAACTTACGATAGTGAACGACGATCCTTCCTCCCATCAATTTCAGCCCTTTCTCTTGTCCGATTCCCGCGAGGTCATTGGGTCCCAGCCCGGAGGACTCGAGATCCAGCCACACCATGTTTGTCTGAGTCGGAGATTCGAGCCGTCCACCGCGGCTGGTCCACAGGTCGGCCACTCGCTTTGCCTTGACATGACTTGGGCCAAGTTTGCCTTCTTTCCCATGGGGGTCTGGCCCGAACGTTTCTTCCATTGCCACTCGGGCCGCTGCCGCAAGGATCCCAGCTTGACGGGTGCCACCACCGATCGACTTTCGGAACCATCGAGCCTTATCGATGAACGGGTTGGATCCGACGATGATACTACCAATCGGCGCGCCCAAGCCTTTCGAAAAACACAAGCTGACACTGTCAAACAGACTTGTATAGTCGGCCAGGCTCCCAGCCCCCGTCACGACAGCTTCCCAAAGCCTCGCTCCGTCCAGATGCACCTTGAGCCCATTCGAATGCGCCCACTCTGTAATCCGACATGCCTCAGAAAGCGGCATAACCATCCCGTTAAGAGTATTCTCCAAGCTGATCAGCTTCGTGGGGCAATGGTGAATGTCATTGTCGAGGACTGCATGTTTTTGGATGTCCTCCAGGGTGAGGTAGACGCCGTTCTTGGGGACGACTGGTTGCACCATCGCACCTGTCCACGAACTAATCGCTCCAGCTTCGTGGCAGATGACGTGGCATCGATGGTCGCAGAGCACGGAGTAGGGCGGCTGTGCCAAATGGGTGCGAATGGAGACCTGGTTGCCCATAGTGCCCGACATGACGAGCAACCCAGCCTCATGGTGCGTCCGTTTGGCCACATATTCCTGCAGTTCGTTTGTAGTGGGATCCTCATTCGCCACATCGTCGAGGAGGGTTGTTTGAGTAATTGCGTCGAGCATTGATTCAGTGGGTTTTGTCATCGTATCACCTGGAATTTTTAATCGGTCAGTTACAGGCCCGCTTTCTGGGAAGTAACTCACTCCTCAAGTCGAACTCGGCCGCACCAGCGCCTTGCCAGGGATTTCGCCTCCCATTGCCTAGGCTTGGGGTTGTTGATATGCTCGCCATGGCTAACTTCTGCCCGCAGGTGAACCGTGTAACCGGTGATAGAGACGGGCGAAGGACACGCAAGAGAAGACGACTCATGTAGAATCAATTGAGGAGATTTAAGTAGTCAGACCAGCAGAAACGCGGGGACAGTCGGGCTAACGGGACAGTCCTCGTTCTGCGGGGAAACTTTCGCTACATAAACATCCCAAACCAAACAAAGCAAACACGATGGGGTTGTGCCAAGCCTCTGCCAAGCCTATCCCCAGCGCACTTAGGTAAGAATGACACCATGCCGACCCCGTCCTGCGGTCCGCCTAGCCTGAAATGGAAAGCTCAGCCCCACGGCATTGCTGACTCAGCAGTCCAGATCCTCTGGACTCCGGAGGCTGGATCTTTTTCTTCTTTTCTGCCATCTGTCGACAGAGAATGATGAGTATCTCCTGACGATGGATACCTCCCACCTCAGTCGCCCGGCCGTTTCATGCCAATGCGCTCGGTGCTTCAGCTCTGTTGCCGCCCTGGAGAACGAATGGGCCAAGCTATCCGATTCCCGCGCCATTGCTCCAGGGTGGATGAGTGTCGACCTCTTTCGCATTTCAGTCTCGTCGGAACAGAAGCGGATCCCGGAGTCGTCGGACTGGAGTCTCCTGCGTGGACGCATTACGCAGGAGATTAGGTGCCGGCTGTGCCAGCAGAAGCTCGGGGCGCTGTGTGCACTGGATAATGGGTAAGCCGCGGGAAAGGAGTGGTATCCATCAATGCGTATGGCAGACTAACGTATGTCTAGCACGAACATCCTCTGGAGGCTATCCAAAGTATCGTTTAGGGAGATCATCTCGATGAAGACAGTGCCGCCGTTTTTTAAAGAGGAGGCGCTCGAACGCATTGCGACGCAGGAGTCCAGTGTTAATGACTCGACACGAGATACGGGTGCTATTACACCAGGCGCTCTGGCACAATCTGCGACCGAGGACCAGAACCCCAACGCCCACCCCATGAATACACTGCATGAGTCTATGGCGGAATTAAAACACGATTTTACCTCGCTTCGGATAAAACTCGATGATCCCAGCCAGCTCCCTGCTGAAACGGGGGATTCAAACGGCATGGTCAGCACATTATTGCTTCAGACGGAGCTCATAGGAAAGTTACGACGGGAAATCGAGACGTTAAGGCAAGAAAATAAGTCCATTAAACAGGGAACCCAGTATACTGGGGATAGAACAGAAACACAGCCCGCATCTTCTTCGACTTTCGAAACTCATGCTCCAGACCCGAAGAGTTCAGAGTTCTTGCAAGGAGGACGGAAGCGCCCATGGGGAGACGCGTTCCCAAGTCGCCATACCCAGTCGATTGCCGATTCGTTCGAGACTGGGGACGGGGATTTTGATGGCCAACCTGTCGGAGATCCGCAGCCTCGCTCTATAGACATAGAATCGGAAGGTCGAAATGAACATCCCACCACGACAGACGGTGCAGCAAATGCGAATTCATCGTCTGGGCCTCCAAAGTCACCAATCGAACAGGATAAGCAGCCGCATCACCCGCCGCATCCCGAGACTACGCTTGATGAGCCATACCAGCGAAAACCAAGCAACCAACAACAGAACCAGACTGTCGCCAAGCGCCCGCGTCTTTCCGAGCCCACAGGCATGCCACGAGCAAAGGGAGCCACGGTAAAGCGACCGGGCCCCGGACGACCCAGGAAGTCCGACACAGCCCCCAAACAGACATCACTGGCGGAGCAAACGGTTAATATGGGAGCTGAGCAACTGCCGACTCCGAATTCAACGTCTCCTGTTCGCAACACGGGTAGAAAACGAGGTCGTCCTCCGGGCAAGCCCCACGGCATGCGCGGGCGTCCTCGCGCCCAGCGTAAGGCTTCTCCTGCCCGGTCCCGGTCTCGACATTCAGTCGGGAGGGATGATGATCCTGATTATACCCCGACGATGGATCAATCGAGGACTGTAAATGGTTCAGAAGAGAGAACCTCGAAGGAAAGCCCTATGGACGGCATTAGCGTGCAGACTGGCTCGGAGAAGGAGAACCCGGCTCCTGCGACTAAGGGTCCCCAGAAATGCGCGGACGACGACGACCAAGTCGCCGCTAAGAAGCAGAGAGAATTAAGCGTCAGACGAGAGAAGGAGGTCCGAATCGCTATGGCGCAAGAAGAGGCCAGGGAGTTTGAAGGGGTATAATTCGACTAAGCCTTTGTATTAGTACGTGTGTTTTGGCTTCTACGATGTATTTGTATTTTTACAAGATGAAGACTATGATTCTCTCTTCGAATAGCAATGGTCATCTTGGTCTAATCTTGAAAAGTCGCTGATATATCAACGCCAGACATAACCATGCAACAACTATTTTACACACATAAACCCGCACCCCTCACGGGCCCGTTCACACGCCTTCTTCAACGCCTGTTCCTCGGAATCTGTCCATTTAACGCTCAGCTCATCCCACGGTTTCCGTGACTGGAACTCAGCTCGGTGCTGTTTATGCATACCCTGCAAGCGGCTGACCTCGCGCGGGTCGCCAGTCCCAGAGTAGACCATGAAGAGCGTGCAGGGGGGAAGGGCGTCGTAGACGGCCGAGATATTAGAAACACTCCGCGACACAGTGTCAGCGAGGGCCTTCTGTGCCAAGCCAGTAGCGTTGGCTGATGTTGATGTAGTTGGGGTGGTTTCCTCAGGCGGGGGAACAACGGCCGTCGACTCGTTGGCGTTGTTCGGATCGGGGAGTCGGTTGCACCATCCGCGATGGGTCTCGAGTTCCCGCATCCGCGCCCAGGTGAAATCTACCCCATCCTCTGGGATGGATGGGTGGGACGCGTTCCCGTTCACAGCGGAGGATACCCCCCCGACTACTTCGCTGTCGTTGGTGCAGCCGATTGCGACGGTAGCTTGCGCGCCCAGTCCGCGCTCTGGATTGCCCCAGTCGACGACTGCGCCAGCGCGGCCTTCGCCAGTGGCCGCTGGTCGCGGGGAGCGCGCGAGGCGGCGGAAGATGCTCTCGTTCGACGCGTCTGTGCTGCCCCATTGTTCGCCTTTTTCGCATTTCTGCTTGACGAGCTCGAGGACGGCACGTGCGTCTTCGACCGAGTCGTGGCCAGTGGAGCCCTTCTGGATTTCCTTGCCCAGATATTTCTGCGTAAGCCATTTGAGGCTGCATTTGAGCGGCGGGCCACGCGGGTGCGGGTATATGACAGTTGTGTCCACGATGAAGGGGTGGGTGAGCTTGAGAGCGTTGAGGTCGGAATTCAGCGAGTGGCCGACTATGACGGACCGGGACGTGAGTATAGAAAGTAGCTTCTGTTGAATATCGGCCAGCGTGGTAGTCACCGGGTCCAGTTTCTCTTTGGTGATACCCGAGAACTGGGTCAGGTAGTCGATAACCGTTCGTTGGGGTTTCACGAACTCATCCAGCACCACTTCGCCGTCCCAGCGGACCAAGCTGATGCGAGTAAGCTCCGATTTGCCGCCCTCGGTGATGCACATCTCGCAGTCCATGGACAGGACATCGTGCCCTGCCGTCATGCTACCTTGCTCGATCTCAGCTTCAGGGACCTTTCCAGCTTCCAGACTCGAAACATGGGTGTCAACCCAGCCTTGTTCGGCAGAGTGGCCAGCTCGTCTGCGGTTCTCGGCATTGGCTGACTTTTCCTCCTCTGTCGTGAAGAAAGCCGGATGTAGGATGTACTCGTTTTCGTGAAGCTGATCCTTCGAGCTGAAGAAGGTTGTAATCGGTGTCCTCTTAGAGACAAAACTCTTGTCCTTCGGCGGCTTAGGACCCTTCTGGCCATCGTTACCCTTGGCCTTCGGCAACGAAGAGAGCAGAATAGCCTGCAGCGGGGAATGGACTTTATTATACCTAGAATCCCCGGGAGCCTTCACCGGCCAGACGTGTGGGAACACATCAGCCAGCGGTTGCAGTGGCTCTGGGAGAGTCTCGCGGGAAAGAGCGCGGGGGTTAAACCGATGAGACCGATCTTCTGGCGGAAGACCCTGCTTCCATCGTATGAAGTCAGCCGTCTTCGTATCCTCTTCTTTCCCATCCTCAACATTTGCAGCCTCCTTGTCCTGCCCTTCGGGACCCTCTGTTCCTGGTTCCTGGTCCTCTGGATGAAATTCCAGGGGAATCGTCCCGTCGAACATCCCCAACTCCAGTCCCGGAACCATCAACACGACGACCTTGCGCACATGCCCCGAGTGTTTGACCGAGATCCACTGCGGCGCAATGCCGTCCGCGAAGCAGTAAAGCAGCAGACCCTGCAAATCCGCGATCCGGATGGACGACTGCAGCCGGCCCTCCACGTAGGTGAGGACGGGATATTTGACCTTCTCGCCATCTACCCGCTTCCTCTTCTTTGTGGTTTTCTTGCCTGCCATATCCTCGCTTGATTCGACTTGCGATGTCCGGGTGGAATCACGGCTAGTACTCGATTCGCCGGCAGTCGGTCCATTCTGAACGAGGGACAGGGTTTGGGCTACTCCGAAACCATTGCTGGCGTCATCGGTTTTGACGGGTTCATCGTCCTCGGGGCGCTTCCGTTTCTTTGTGCCGGCCATTGAAGCTCTGCCCTGGAGGAGTGGCAACGGGGGTAGTGATGTCGGGTGGTTGGAAGATCTCAACCTGGTTGCACGTGATAATAGTGTATTTTTGTATTGTCTGCAACGATTACCTAATATTTACTCGTCCCTTGTCTACATGCACTGGGCTGTTCTCTGTATAAAGAAGAATTAAAAATAACATTCTCCAACTTATAGAAATATAAATTTCGATTTTTAAAAAAATTCTCTTCCAATCTGCATGAGCTAGTATGCAACATCCCCTCCGTGAACGGTACTGTAATTCGTATTACGAAGAACGAGATCGAAGATCTGATAAGCGCCTCCGATATCTTTTCTTCTCCGGCATACATCAATCTTCACCTCTCCTCCTACACTTCTTCTCTCAATCAACGACCATCCGTCTGACCACCTCTCTCACTCCCATCTAAAACCGACCCAACCACCGCCTCCAACCATGTCAAC
>RAQS01000251.1:0-28983 GCA_003698115.1 Aspergillus sp. HF37 | reverse complement strand
AGAGGTTGTCGGAGAGGGCGAGGGGGTTGGTGATGAGGCTTTGGAGGGGATTTAGGGGCTTCAGGTGAGTTGCTGTTGGGTCTATTACGTTAGTAAATGTATTATTATGTTGTTGTTGTACTATCCTGGAGAATGTTAACGCCGGCCTGCTAGCAGGGTATCTAAATCAACGAAGCCCATCGATCGATCAAGCTCCTCCGCCGTCAATCAACCGGACAAGACAAATGGCAGCCCCCGCCGCGACTCCTCCAACGAAACACATCTGCACGCCGCCCTTGATGCCAGCCATGACGTTGTCTCGCCCGGCCCAGCCGCGCACGATACACGTCTTGATGTATCCGAAGGCCAGCAGCGTGAACGCCATGACGGCGATGCTGTAATTCAGCGCGACAATCACGTGGCTGGCGATGAAGTACGGGATGAGCGGGATGAAGCCGCCGACGAAGTAGCCGATGGCGAGGGTGACGGCGGAAATCCAGGCCTGGTTGCAGTCCGGGGCGGACTCTTTGTGGTGGATGGTGATGAGGAAGTCGAGCAGGCGCTCGTGCGAGCTGTGGACGGAGGCGTTGATCTGGGCGATGACGTCCTCGGACAGGCCGAGGGCGGAGAAGGTGTCGTGGACAATGGCCGTGGTTTCGGCGGGCGCGGTCTCGATGAGCTGCTTTGTTTCTCGGACGGTGGTGCCGTATGACTCGCTGCGGTTACAATTAGCGCTGTTGCACTCCTCGATATGATGATCCTGGTCACTTACGCCTCGCTCTTCGCGCCGACATACCCGCCCAGGCCCATCGAGATGGCCCCGGCCGTCAGCTCGGCCAGTCCGCCGAGGACGACAACCTTTGTATTCCCCAGCGCAGACAGGCCAGCACTCAGAGCAAACGGGACCGTCAGGCCGTCCGAGAGCCCCAGGATCGAGTCGGAGATGATGCGCGGGTTGATCCGCGAGCGCTGGCTGCTTGTGCTGGCGGCGTCATCTTCGTCGGGCGGCGTCGCGGCCCCAAAGGTGTCATACCCGGGATGCTGACACTGCGTCTCGAGGTCATCGTGGTAAAAGTCTCCGCGAATCGTGTCCCCGTCGCTGACCGGCGACAGAAGAGGTTTCACTGGATGGCTTGTCAATAATACTACTGCTGGCTCAGCACTGTATAGAGTGGATGTTGTGCTCACCATGCGGCTTTCCCTTCTGTTCCCGGGCAGGGAAAAACTTCTGCTTGAGGAATAAAAGCGCCATACTGCGGTTACGAGGGACTTTTGCTTTGAGCAGCTCGTCAATAAACACCCGGCAGGAAGCCGTGGTTCTGACGTCAGGAATCGGTCTGGACAGCAAGCACCGCAGGAAGCAGAGGAGAGCAGAGCAAGACAGAGTAAGAGAATGAATGCTTCTACGGCTTTGGCCACATCGCTGGGGAAATAAATAAATGTTAAGCATTCCTGTCGTCTCCCTGCGACCAGCGGGCCAATCAGAGCGCCGCGGATTGTCAGCATGCCCTAACCTGATGTAAGGGCTGAAGGCACGATGTCGCAGATTTATGGGTCGAAGCACGCTGGCAAAACAGGTGCAAGTCTTTTTGAGTATAGATAGCACATTGGCCGATTATATATAGGCTAAGAGTGAAGTTCTAGCCACCAAAGACAGATTGACAACCATAGCCCAACTAGCCACACCACCATGTTCAGACACATCACAGCGCAACGGCCAGTCCCAGAATACCCGCAGCACCCGCAATCCCAGCAGCGACGGGTCCGGTCGGCATGGATGCACCGCCAGTCGAAGTCGTGGTCGAGCCACCCGAGCCGCCCGAGCCGGAGCCAGAATCGGAGCCAGAACCAGAGCCGGAGCCAGAGCCGGAGCCAGAATCAGAGCCAGAACCAGAGTCGGAACCAGAGTCAGAGCTGGAGCCGGAGCCAGAACCTGTGCCCGCAGTGGCAGCGGCATACTCTTGTGCCATGGAGGACAGATAATTCTGCGCACCGGACGGGAGACTCGTGACCCAGGGCTCGGAGTTACGGATAGCCTGCATAAAGGAAGTTGCGGCGGCAGGATCGCCTAAGTTTTGCATATATGACTGCGGAATGCCGGTCGCCAGGACCATGGCGATAGAAGTCGGCATGTCGTTGAAGGCTGGGGTGGGTGCCCTGGGGGAGTCAGCTTCTTGGCCGACTCTGCTTGGGAGGGTGGGCGTACGCCGTGTTGCCATTGTTCTGGGCCATACCAGGGGCGATGGCGGAGGAGAGGAAGACGGCGATGAGGGTCTTGAACTGCATTATGGTGATTTGGGCGGGATTGCCAGGATCCAGACGATATTAAGCAATAGGGTAGCAGGAGAGATAGACAGGAGACAATGAGCCTTAGCTTCAGGAAAAGCTGCTTCCCTCTTATACCCCCTTTCCCGTCCATCCAAATAATAATAACACGAGGGGACATTAGCGCGAGGCTCTGTCAAAACTCAATACAGTTTCCATTCCAGGGCATCCCGTCCCATAAAAGCGGGAAGAGCTCGTGTTCAGGCCGTCCCTGCATGGGACTAATGCCATTCCGGGACGTTGGCGGAGAATCAGAGCCAGCCCAAGACAGTCGAATATTGATAAGCAAGGCTGAACCTCGTGTTGGACCCAGCTTGCGGTTGGATCGGTCTGCTCACTTCTGCTTCAATTGGTTTCATGGCTGCCGTTCCTGAAGACGAGCATTAAAGTGGCTGTTACACAGCATCGAATCAAGGCATTGTGGCTGTCGGCAAGCATGAAAGGCATATTGTTTGGCAGCCACGTCGGTCAGGGCCGGTTGTTGTGCGGCGACGCTAAGGCTGGAATACGAGGACGGGACAGCGCCGAGCCTGCTAGCTGTGTGGATAGGCATCATCCATCACTCCGACTGGAGTTCCGTATTTTCGAGTGGCTTCTGAGTGGACGCAATATCCTGTCGGAAAGTCTACCTGTAAGTTCTCTTCGAATGTGACCTGTATCCTCTCCTTCTCAGGCACAGTCCTTATGGAGGAATCTCCTGCAGATCAACCGGCCAGTCGTTGAACTGCAAGGTTTGCCCGGTTCTATACTCTCTCCGGTGGTTTTTGCGCCTAGTACGGAGTAGTCGATGATAGTTTGAATTTCAGGTCCATAGGATATTTGTCGAACCGGGAACAAAGCTCGTGTTGACAATGCAGCCTTGGGTTTCCTTCCCAGCAAAAGATCGAGGCACAGGATTCAGCCATTTTGTTCCTGAGACAGTCATTGTAAGCAGAACCCGGCATGGATACGAGTCAGCAGTAGGCGTCACCAAACGTCGGCGATGGATCACATCGCCCATACTCCACTGGGAAGGCAGAAATTCCATACTAATCACAAGTTGGCTGAATGGTGGCTCAGTAGGTGACGGGTAAGGCGTAAGACAAGCAGCGGAGTCGACGTAGTGCAGCTCTCGAAGCGGTCGTTCTGTCGAGGATGTTGCAAGAGTTGTAAGGGGCAGGCAGAGATACGACAACGTAGCAGGGAGGGACACGTGACGGCCCTTTCCCTCTCTCGTTCTCCTCCTCATTCTCTCCTTCTATTCTCTCTTTCGCGTTCCTCTTCCTGCCTTGGTTGCTTGCATCCTGCAGGAATATGCCCAGCATCAATATCGACGAGTGATCGTTTTTAGCTGGTCCTGGACCTTTCCACATTCGAGTCTTTTATATTCGACGCCAGACTGAAACACGGCAGACTATACCATCGAATTCTACAATTAACATGTCACCCTGCAGCTCCTCACAGCTCCAGCCAGCGTCCGGTGCCCGCCTGGTCTGATCGATCTCATCAATGGACATGGATTGCATCTGTTCTAGGCCAATTCTTCAAATGCCTGCACTATGTATCTATGACCTCCAACATTCACCATCGCCCCAGGATACCATGAGCTCTGTGACTTTTTGTCGAACCCTTTCGCCATGGAGAGTAAATCACCGCTGTTAGAACCCAGTGTACATTTTTCTTCCCAGCGGTGACCGATCCACTCCTCTCGCCGCGCGCTCACATCCCCTCCGGAGACCTTGACTGCCCATCCCTGGGCTGTCTGAGTTCGTACACGGGTCTGTCCCTGATGCAGGGCGAGGTATGTCCCGCAGATGCGCGCCAGGAACACCTTTTGGATGTGAAATTGTCCCTCACCAAGGTCACCGTCATCAGACTCCAAAATCCACGAGAAGCCATTACCTGGTCCTTCCGGACCTTCATGAGGAGGCAGATATCTCCACACCTCTTCATAACCCGTCATAGGGGCACCGGGCATGTCGGGACGGGGCATGGTTCCCGTCTCCAGATCATCTCCGTTGGGGAGCGCAATGAATGGGCAAGGGTCGCTCACGTTGAAGTTGTGATGCGAGTCAATCTCGTGGGTGAAGACAATCAGTCCTGTCATCTTGTCAGATTACCACCCATTCAATGGCACGAAAAGCGTCATACGTGGTTTATCGTCTTTTAGGAGACATTGCCCTGCAATCGACCAATCGATTTCACCAGATTGCTTGTCAACTCGTAGGTCGACGTACCATTCTCCAACTGCGAGAACTAAAGTGTCTGTGTTTTCGAAAGGCGGATCTGGTAGCCAGCGCAGCGAGGTACGTGTCGTGATATTCGACAACGGGGGCGATCTCGATGACATTGCGAATTGATTGATTGCAAGAGGACCATGCATCAGCAGCGTAAAGTCGAGGTATAAGAGCCTAGCTGGTTAGGGCTGGCTAGACTTAGGGCTGACTCCGCATTGCTGACCCCGCGGGCGGAAGGCCGTTCCGCGTCCACTGCTCGCTGGCGGTTGCCAGATTCACCTTAAGGCTTTGCCAGGCGCAATTGAGCGATGCTACCATTCCGACGTCTCCAACTCAATTGATGGTCGCTGGCGCCTGCCGTGAGAGCTTATGTGACTCACTGATCAGCTTCACACTCATCGGAGGCGAGAGCGTTGAGTTCGGAAACAGCCATCCAAGGATACCTTTGGGAAAATCGACAGATAAAAGACTGTTTTGACTTGGTCTCTGTTTCGGATACGCAGTCACCGGCATCTGAATCGTCGCCTTCTTCAGGCTGAACAGTTCGATTCCTTCTCGTCCACTGCCTGCTACTAAAATGTCTTTTGCAATCGCTGCTGTCGCCGCCTTTATTGTTGCAGTTTCCCTCTATAATTTATGCTTCTCTTTGTTTTTCAGTCCACTCGCGCGAATCCCAGGCCCCAAGTCCTTTGCGTTGACCAAACTGAGACTCGCATACGAAGACTACAAAGCCAGTCGCAGTCGCACGATCAATTCGCTTCACAGAGAATATGGCCCTGTTGTCCGCGTTGGTCCGAACGAGGTGTCGTTCAATAGCCTGTCCGCATTGCGTGCGATATACGGCGCTGGAAGCGGGTTCGAAAGGACCGGCTTCTACCACATGTTCGAGGTGTACGGGCGTAAGAACATGTTCTCGTTTGCCACCGTGAAGGAGCATGGAGAGCGGAAGAAACTATTCGCCCACGCCTACGCTAAGTCTGCGATCCTGAAAGGAGAAAATTCCGCGATGATCGAGAACAAAGTGAGGCTCTACCTGGAGCTCCTAGAACGGGAAGGACGAGCAAGCGAGATATTCTCATCTCTTCATTACTTCGCGTTAGACAACATCACCCAGTTCCTGTACGGGAATTTTGGCAGGACGTCGTGCCTCGAGGGCGCGGAGAAAGACCGTGCTCTTATTAGAGACATTGCCGACAAAGCTCGTCGCAAGCTGACCTGGTATACCGTCCACTTCCCGACATTCACCAAGTGGCTGTATTCGAGAACTGGTCTCTCAGGCTGTATTGCGCGTCAGTTTTACCCGATGCAGCTGCCGACTACATACACTGGCATCAGATTGCACGCAATGAAATCCTGCCAGACGTTTTCCAGTTCTGCTGCAGACACCAAAGGGGGCGAGTCGTCGCTCGTTTCTAAGCTATGGAAACACCACCACACCGAGAAAGAGAACGGCATGGATGATCATGACATTGCATCCGAATGCGCAGACCACCTCCTCGCCGGTATCGACACGACTAGCGACACTCTGATGTTTCTGATTTGGTCTCTCTCCCGGCCAGAAAACAGAATATATCAGGAGAAGCTTATCGAGGAAGTCCGGAAAATTCCAGAGGATAACATCAACTCTGAAGGCATTCCAAGAGCCGAACCGAGCGACAAGCTGGTGTACGTGGATGCAGTCATTAAGGAAACGCTCCGGCTTTATGCTCCACTCCCTGGATCTGAGCCGCGCTCACTCGCTACAGCAGCGACGGTTGATGGGTATACGATTCCCGCCCGGACAGTTGTTTCTATCTCTCCATATGCGCTGCATCGAAACCCGGATGTGTTCAGGGATCCGTCGAGGTTCAATCCTGAGCGCTGGCTGGATACCTCACAGGATACTGCGGAGATGAAGAAGTGGTTTTGGGCGTTCTCTAGCGGAGGAAGAATGTGTATCGGGATGCAGTAAGTTATTGTACGGTCGAAGCATGCCAGTTGCTTACAGCTACAGTCTCGCAATGGCGGAAATGACCACTCTTGTCGCGTCTATCTATCGCAAGTACACGACTGCAACCAGCGGAGGCTTTGACGAGGTCTCTCCGGCCATTACGGCGCGCTACGAGGTGTTCTATGAAGAGAGCTGTCGTGCAATGCGGGTATGTCTCCGGCATCTGTTCGGTGTGTATGCTGACCAGGTTAGGAGCATGAATGCCGGATCGAGTTTACGCCTCAGTCGTAATGCGCTGAGGCACGTTCTGGATATACGCTGAGGCGAAATCGATGATACTACTTAGGGCTTGATTGTATGCAGTTGCACAGTTGTAGCGCAACTACACTTAGCTTAACATGGGCGTCGAGTCATTTACCTTCTACTACTGTAGTAACTGCATAGTTAGAGTGTAACCTGCATTCGCCTTGCGGACAGGACCAGCTTGCAAGACAGGCAAGAGCCAGCGAAGGCCAGTTGGAGAACAGTGGAGTCGAGCCAGAGCCGGGCAGGAGGCAGCGAGAGGCACTGGGCACAGACAGTATTATTTGACGGAAGGAGTCTGCGAAGAGCTTAGGGCTTCATCATCCCACCGGTCGATCTTCGCATGCCCCTCGTATGATATGATGCACAGTATAGCTATACAAAGGGGGTATATAGACCCTCCCTTCCTCTCATTCCAGCACCACCGCACGAATCTCTTTCGAACTCGTAAGAAATACCTACCCTCCTCTATCCGCCCAAAATGCGTCTCGGAGCAAGCACCTGGGCCGGACTGCTCCAGACAGCCGTCGCTCTAAACGTCGGCCCTGAATACAGCCATCCGATCGAGGGTACGTCGGATACAATGATCCTAGCAAGTGAAGAACTTAACTTAATACTATAACTGACTACTTCGGCAGACCTCGATGTTGACCTCCCCTTCTCGCAACCCGTCACCTTTGCGCATCTCGAATGGCAGCGCTGTCTTGCCGCGGAGCATGATAGGGTGCGTCCCATTCCACATCGTCCATGTTGCACCTATAGCACCTGAAGTCACGTCTGACTATCGCTCTCCTAGCCACTGGATATCGCCCTTCTAGGCTTCCCCTACGACACCTCGACATCCTACCGACCCGGCGCGCGCTTCGGGCCTCGCGGAATCCGCGCCGGGTCTGCGCGGGAGAAGAAGGGACGGAGCTATAATTCGGTGTGGGGGGTTGATCCGTACGAGGAGGGGTTGGAGATTGTATGACACCTAGACCCATGCGCTTGACTGGCATACTGACGATGATGATGCCAGGTCGACTGCGGAGATATCCCGATCACGCCGTTCGACGCCGCGCACGCCTTCAAGCAGATGGAGCAGGGGTACAGACAGGTGCTGTACCATCCGACGACCGGCTCTGACGGCGGCGCCGGGAAGGGAAATAATGCGTGGGAGCATCCGCGGATTGTGAGTCTGGGAGGCGACCATTCGATTGTGCTCCCGATCCTGCGGTCGTTGAAGACGGTGTACGGGCCTATTTCGGTGATTCATTTGGATTCGCATTTGGATACGTCAGTCTCCGTTCTTTCTTTCTGTGTGTGCGTCGGTGGCGCGGGCTAGGTGCTAACTGGCTGTGGTTATAGATGGGATCCATACGAAGGATACACCGGGATCGCATCGAACCAATCCGCCATCACGCACGGGACGTTCTTCTGGCACGCCAGTCGGGAGGGGTGTATCAGCAAAGGAACGAGTGTGCACGGCGGGCTGCGGACGAAGCTTTTTGTAAGACGACTGGGCGCTGATGCTGGCAGCCCGTGCTGACCTGGCTGTCTGGTCGCAGGGCCCCAAGGACTATGAGATCGACAAAGACGTCGGATTCGGGATAATCGAGGCGCACGAGATCGACGAGATCGGGATGGCGGGGATTATCGAGAAGACGAGGAAGATTGTCAAGGATACGCCGACGTATCTGTCCATTGACATTGATGGTGCGGTGGATTTTCTTGCCTGAATCGGGATATATGAGGCTAACGCGTGACTAGTTCTCGACCCCAGCATCGCCCCTGCAACGGGAACGCCCGAGTCCGGCGGATGGACAACGCGCGAGCTGAAACGGTTCATCAAAGGCCTGGAGGGCGTCAATCTGGTCGGGGCGGATGTGGTCGAGGTGAGTCCGCCGTACGACTCTGTTGCGGAGACTACATCGGTGGCTGCGGCGGATCTGATCGTGGACATTCTGGCATCGATGGCAAAGTCCAAGAAGGGGCCGGTGGTGTCGCGTGTGAAGGACGAGCTATGATTGTTGGAAGAGTGTCCAGAAATGCTATTATCTATATACGTCAGTCAGTTCAGATAGGCAATATCAGCTCGCCAGACCGGCTCAGCGCGTCTCGCCAGCTCGTCACGCTCTTATCTGTATCCATGATATTCCACAGCTCCTGCACAACCCTCCACTGTCTCGCAAAGTTGCCCACGCGGTATCCCTGAACCCGCGTCCACCATTCGACCCACGCCTGGCGGTCCGTCGCCTCGCAGGCTGCAATGAACGCCGGCCATGACATGGGCGCAGCCCTTTTCTCGCCGCCCATGATCTCGTCTTTGAGATTCTCGGCGTCCGTGAGATTCTCCCATACAGTGCGCACCTCGCCCCCGAGATTGATTGGGTGGCTTTCAATTGTTCGGAAGTAGAAGATCAGGACGGCGCTGTGAAATGCACGAGCTTGGCACATGGCTATTTGAAGCATCGGGACCTGCTCCGGTCCGATGGATGAGAATGGCTCGGTTTCAATGGACCATACACATAGCTCGTCTCTGAGTGTTTCGACGGAGTCCAGGAGAGCCGCTGGGATATCCTGGTCCTTGTAGAATGTTAGAAATTCGGCAATCTGACAGGTCTTCTCCAAGAGATTGCCAAGCGTCGGAGTGATTCCGTAAATGTACTCGATACTCCTTTCGTCGCTGCGAAAATGATGTGTCTGGTCGAAGAGCGGCAGGCTATCTACCCCCCAAGCCTTGGGTCGGAGGTCGAGGGATGTGGTGCGGGCTAACAGGGTTAGAAAGTGGCATATACTGTTAACTTGTTGGTTTGAATCGTCAACCACGCTCGGAGGCTTTTGCAGTTGACGACAAGCCTTCAGATGGATTGAAAAGTCGGTGTCTTCGCCGGTCATAGTCTGATCTGTCAGGCATCGTGGACTTATCTAGCGCGGGGAATACTTACATCAATTGTAACCAATGATAGCATCGCTGTCAGATACACTGTATAGAGATGGGAGTCATTCGGATGGACAAGTGCCGCATTCAGAGCCTGTAGAGATTTGGTTCTATGATGAAGCCCGAGATTATGAAGCATTGTCGACCCGCCTGTGACGTTGCGGAGATGAAAAGCGGCCGATGAGAGCAGACTGTTGAACAGAGCGATAGAGACATAAGATGTCGGCGATGAGCTCTGCGACAGGAACAGCTCAGGACAGCCCTCGAGGGCGAATGGGACGTACGTCGTTCGCCATGGATTACTTGGATGGAAAACTGGCTGGAGAAGGTCGGCGACATGGTTCATGTAGTGAGACATGAGGACTGAGATTTGGGGATCTTGGAAGACGGGCATCGAAATCTCCAGATGGGGTGAAGGGGGCAGCGGAGACTGCAGGCCGAGAGGCGGAGAGGATGGTGCTCCATGGCATGGATAGAGCGACGATTTCCAGCTGTTCGACAGGCCAAACCCGGGCAATTGGGCGTTGGTCTCTAGATCCCGCATAAGAGATGCACAAGATGCCTCGCTGCCTCTGTCTATTTCATCCCGCGCATCCTGGTAATCTGAGCCCGGTATATTCCAAGTAGTATCACCTTCCCAGAGAGAGTCGAAAGTCGACTGGACCTGTTGGTAATCTTTTGAACACTGGGGGTTATCCTGAACGTGACGACCAGGCCCATCAATCTGGCGATTGTCCTGGCTATGAAAAATCGCAAAAGGACCCATCATGACCGTGCTCTTCGGAGCGGCAATTGTGTCTAGAGAGGACAGGGCTCTAGCAATCTCATGATCGGACATGTTTAGCGACCTGTTCTGATCTATTCCTGGTCAATGAGACCGTAGCTTTTAAGTTGCGATTATCATAAAGTAACAGGAGCACTGACCGGGGTATAGCATCCTCCGTCGCCGGCCGTAGAGGCTCTGTTTCCCTCCCGTCACCCAGCACAGGTTCACGCCGTAGCCAGCACATTCTAGGCCGGCTCTCTCGCAGACACCACAGCCGTTTTTGTGCCGTTCGTCGCATTTGACCTTTCGCGTCCTGCAAGTCCAGCAACTATGGCACGTTAGCTACTGCCCAATGCCCGGGAAGAGAGAGCGTACCCGGTGAAAGTCACTGATTTCAGCTTTCCGCGGACAGGCCCTTTTGGGGCGTGCAGTGAGTCAACCAAGGTCGAGTCCATTTTGCCGTGAGTGGATGCAATGTCACCGGTCTCGTCCAGAGCTATCGGCAAGACGAGTACTGCAGGTGTGGCTGCGGAATGGGGAAAGGGACGGAAGGGCAGAGCAGAGAAGAATGCAGATGAGGGGGGTCTGGGCGGAGATGCGGAGGGCTTCGGAGATGTAGGGAAGGTTGCCTTAGGGCTTTGCAAATCCCGTGGCCAGGCAGGCGGTGGCGGCAGTATTCGCTCTCGTTTACTCTTTCTTCTATTTGTCCAAGCCCAGTATTGAACAGATCCATCCTTTGACAAACCCAAGGGAACTTGAACACCCACCGGATGGCAGCGACCGGAAAAAGAACAGTAAAGAATTCCAAGGCACAACCTGATCAGGACTCCTCTCAAGAGATTTGATATCGTAAACAAATTGCTCAGCAGATTCGTACTCCTTCCGCCAACATCTCAGCACTGCAGGGGCGCTGATCTTGGGGAAACTGCTCGTTCTCGAATCTGCCTATCGCAGGCGCCATAGACTACGTCACCCATATCGCAAAGGTCATCGACGCGATCTACGTAGGCTCGACGACAGCGCTCAACGCGTTCGTCGGCTCGTTCGTCCTCCTCACGACAGTCTCGTACCTCCTCGCCATCGTCCCGCATCTGCTCTCGGGTCGTTCTGGATGGGCCGCCGCGTAGGGCCTGTCGTCAACGCCGTGGCGTGTCTGTACATCGTCGTCTCGTTCGTCATCTACTACTTCCCATACGCGCTGCCTTCGTCCCCGGGATCGATGAACTGCACCGTGGTGATTACCTGCGGGCTGGCGGTTCTCGTCGGGGTGTGGTGGCTGGCCAACGGAAGGGGGAAAGTACGTTGGGCCTCAGGTGCATTTGCCGCTGCCAGCTTAGGCAGCGTAGCTCGTTCTATTTACTCTCATAACGACCAGGAATGCACTGTACATTAAGAGACTGACCACCTAGTAGTAATCCAATCCAACTATGCTGTCAGCTCACGCACCCCCCTCCCTCTTTGCATACTCCTCCTCCATCCTCGCCTCATACATGCGATCCGCCTCCTCCTGGCTCAGCGGCCGATCGCTGCCCGCGTTCTCGAGCACGTCATTATTCAGCGCCGCCGACGACCCGGGCGCCGTGACGACCCCGCCGGAGCCCGTTCCCAGCAGCCGGCCGCTGTCGTTGTTCTCCATGCCGGCCAGCGCCTCGACGGACGCGTAGCCCGCAGAGCCGGAGGGGCGGGTGGCTGTGGTCTGCGGGTTGTCGGAGGGCTGGTTGACGACGTCGGGGATGTTGTGGGGCATTTTGGTGTTGGGTTCTGGTCTGGATGTGTAGAGATAATATAAGGAATGGTGTGTTTGCTGGATGGAAGGAGAGGTAAGGTGACATGTTTATAGAGGCAGGTGGCTGTGGCTGGTGTGGCCAGTACGTCACTGCTCAGCCACAGGTGAGGCTCAGCCATCGGCGTCGGCGGTCCGGGCCTCGACATCTCCACCATATTGACATAAAACGGGAACCCAGTCGCTCAGAAGCTTCCACGATATATGAAATACAGCTTTATGGAAAGGCGTACGCCATGAAGCTTGTACCATTCGTCTTGAAAACAGATCTCTTACAATACGGGCTCCGCTCTATCGGGATTAGTGTATCATGTGATTAGGGTTTGAAAAGAGGTCTCATGTTCTGACTTGGAAGGCGATAACGGTCGCCACTGTACTCTAACTTAACTACTGTAATTGTAACTCCATGGAGAGAGCGAACTAAAATACAATCTCCGTCTTATTCAAGAGACAGCTACCGAAATTATTGCTGTATGATGGCGCTGGACCTAGAGCACGCAGTTATTCCACTGTATACCCGTGATGGCCAATATCCTCCCTCATCTATCTACTCAGCGCTAAGTGCAAGACATGCGTCAACAGCCAATCCAACCCTGCGACAGTAAGCATCATCCTTCCCAAATCAACCGGCCTACTTACCTTCCCTCTTTCATCTTGACAACATCTTCAATCACCTCCCGATCCAAATTAGGGAACATGCTCGCCAGCGTCTCGACCACATCATTATGCTCCGCTCGTTGGATTCTCCGTGCCTCTGCGTCTTCCGCGCTGGCCTGCCGCGCCGCTGCGTCCTGTGCATCAAGCACCCGCGTCAGCTTCTGCTGAGCCGCGTTGCGACCCTCAGGCGACCGCCGCCCCTCGCCACTGTTGCGCGGCGGCTGGTACACATTCGGTGAGAGTCGAGGCGGCGCTCCCGATTGCGGCGTTGTCGCCGACTGCGTCGGCCGCTCCTGGGAGTCCGGTTCGTCGGAAAATATCCGTCCGATCGTCGACAGTGGTTTCTGGATGGTTCGTAGAAGACCGGCGACTGGAGCGACATCATCATCGCTGGACTGTGACCCATCTTTCCGTCCCGCTTGCCGTTGGCCCTCGCCGGAGCTCCGTGCGCCCTTCGAGCCCCCAGGTTGCTCCGCCGCTTTCTGTTCTAGCGATTCCGACTCCCGGTTCTGCTCAGCGATGGACGACACCGTGGCTTCGACGTTCTTCTCAAACTCTTCGTCACTGACCGTTAGGCTGGTGCGGTCAAGAGCCTCGATGAATTGGATTGCTCCAGACTGCCAGAATTAGCTGTGTTTCGACCTACGGATCGTCAGACATACTAATGAAGACAGGTAATAGCCGGCCTCCCCACTAAGCTTCTCCTGGTTGCGAAAGCGAAGGATATACTGGATGTTGGAAACCAGGTGGTCAGGGTTGGCTTGCAGCACCACGTAGATCAGCAGCGGTACGAACGAGTCCGCCGACGTATCTCCTTTCTTCGTATTCCTCAATAGACCTATAGAATTAGCGGTTATCTCCGTCGACGTCGAATAGACTCACCAAAGATGACTTTGCAGCAGTTCAAAATACAAATAACCTTGTCCCGAGGTGCTCGATATCCGTTTATCTTCTGAAGTTCTACGCTTGTAAGTATCGGGCTTCAAACTGGGCGAATTGGGTGAATATCCTCACCTTGTTTTGCTAGATTTAAAAACCGCCGACCCTGGTGGCCCACCGGTGGTATGTCAAGATGTCCCTCCCTCACCCAGCTATATATTCCCATCTTCTGCGCCAAAACGTCATCGCGCTCAATGTCTTCTTGGTGCTGGCCACGCCTCCATGGCCCATGGAGCCTCTCCAGCTCCCTTCGTTTGCTCCTACTCGCGCTTCTCGGGATGGTCGGCGGTGACGGTATGGCCGGAGAAAAGGTTTGAGAATACAGCCTATTCATCACCAGCTTTTCCATTCCTTCCTTGGCGTTGTCAAACTCGCCATCGGACACTTCCCTCCAAACCTCGCACAGCGCCATCTTATTTGTAATGAAGACCAAGAAGTCGCTGATGATCTTCACCTGTTCGTGAACCATCCACTGTCTCTTCCCAAACTCCATGAGAAACGAGCGCAGGAACTTGGCCACAGGGTCCGCGGTGCGATGTCGCAGCTGTTCCAGAAACCGATGAAAATCAAAAGGCTTCTCAGGCTCGGGCTCTGGCATAGGTGGGATTGTAGAGATGGATGACCGTCTGGTTGCCGCATCCTCATTGGCGGCACTCTTAGGTAGGCTCTTAGCTGTGGCTGGCTGTTTTTCCGGGGGAGATGGTGGCGCTGCCGGTCTGTGGGAAACGGCCTCGCCAGCCTTGCTGTGATCTAGGCTGGAGTTTCGCACAGGGAAATAGCTCTGACCAGCAAGAAACTGCTCGGCCAGCTCTAGCCGAGGTGACATTATTCCCTCCCGACCCTGTGTATTTTCAGAGTCTTTGAATTGTGCCATGATGTTCTGGATTTCTGGCTGAGAATCATCATCCCGGTTAGCCCTACCGCCAGGCTTTTTTTCAGGGTCATTGCTTTCAGGAACGTCCGGCAGCTCCTTGTCGGTGTACTCAGAGGGAGGGTATGCAGGTGATCGCGGAGGGGCGGATGATTTTGTTGTACTCAGGTACGTTTCATCTTTCTCGGGTAACGGAGGAGGTGCGTCACCGGACGAGGTTGCGGTTTCGGAGGGATTAGGGGAAACGGACAGATCTTTCATCTGGCCCGAAGGCGGCTCTGGAGGTTCTGAAGGTGTCTTTGGAGCGGAATGCGATTCGCCCTGAGTCTTGTCGTCATTCATTTCGATGGGCTGGGGTTCTTGGTAGGTTAACGGGGGAGCATCCTCAGTCTCGTTCTCCGTGGCCGTTGTCGGTCCATAGCTCCCCTGTTCACCGGGGGCCGGAGTAGATGAAGGTGGTGTGGCAGACATAGGCTGTGCCAGCAGTCAGAGTGGGACAGGCGGTGTAGTTAGGCGGAGGGATAGAGCATGGTTTTCAGTATCGGTTGTACAACAGGATAGCCGAGAGTCATGCAGGAGTAGAGGAAAAGATGAAGGTGAGGAAGTAGAAGCAGAAGTAGAAGCAGAAGTAGAAGTAGAGGACGGCAGCCCACGTCGGGATCATCATTACGCCGATGTCCGCCGATATCTCCGCGTTTCTTCCTTCTCTCTGCTTTCTCTCTGCTTTCTCTCTCTCTCTCTACGGAGTGCTCTCTCCTCCAACCCCAGCCAATGTGCGGCATTTTCTTTTCCCTGAGCACGTCCTACCCGGTGCCTCCAACGGACGAGACTTGTTGCTTATTGCGAGATCGAGGTCCGGACAGCTTCAAAGCCCACACTGTCGTCCACAACACCGAGGATTCTACCTCCAAGCGTGTTTCCTACCACCTGACCTTCGTCTCTTCCGTGCTATTACTAAGGGGAAGTCATACCTACTATCAGCCCCTTGTCGATCCTGCAAGCCAATCTATCCTCTGCTGGAATGGAGAAGCCTGGAAGGTAGCAGGTGAACGCGTCCGAGGAAATGATACCGAGTTTATCTTCCAGCTATTTTTACAGACTGTGAAGCCGCCTTCTGGGCGAAAAGATGCTACTAACCGCAAAAATGCCGCCCACAGATTCAATGAAGCTGTCAGGAGCATTTCAGGCCCGTTTTCCTTTGCGTTTTATGACGCATTCAATTCTAAGTTGTTCTTTAGCAGGGACTGCCTCGGGAGACGATCTCTTCTGAAAGGAGTTGACAAGGCTGGGGCTCTCAAGCTCTGCAGCTTTTGCGACGACACAGCTACTCATTTCGAAGAAGTTGACACAAATGGAGTGCATATGGTTGATCTTACGGCTAGTCATAACGATGCTCACACTATTGAGACTCTGCCTTGGGATGGCGAGGATTTTTTAACAGGTCATATGGTATGATCATTTGAGAAACTAGCGGGTATCTTGCTGATTGTCCAGACAACCCAAATTCCTCCTATGAATAAGACTATACCGCAAGGCGATCCCCCTCGGTTGACCGTTGAATCCGCTCCTGTCAAGGACCTTGAGCTGAAACTTCGAGACTCCCTTGGTTTGAGAATTCGCGACGTGCCCAAACCCCCTAGCTACAGAAAAGGCGACGCGAACGTGGCTGTGTTGTTTTCCGGCGGTCTCGATTGCTCACTACTCGCCAGACTCTCGCACGAAATCTTATCTAGCGATGAGACGATTGACCTTTTGAACGTTGCCTTCGAAAACCCGCGCGTTGTTGCGGCAGCTGCAAATAATGACAAGTCTGCAACTTCGGCATACGAAAATTGTCCTGACCGTATCACCGGCCGCGCCGCATTCGCGGAACTGCAAAGGGTTTGCCCAGGGAGGGACTGGCGGTTTGTCGCAGTGGACATACCCTACGCTGAAAACACTGGGCATCGAGAAAAGGTGAAACGCTTGATGAACCCGCACAACACCGAAATGGACCTGTCCATTGCCTGTGCGTTGTATTTCGCTTCGCGGGGCCAAGGCACCGCGTTCGAAAGCCGCCGAGGGGACGACGCAGTACCATACGCCTCGCCGGCCAGAGTACTTCTATCCGGTCTCGGAGCAGACGAACTGTTCGCGGGATACGCAAGACACGGAATGGCATACTCGCGGAATGGATTCGAAGGTCTCATCGAGGAAATAAATTTAGATGTGAGCCGACTTGGAAAGCGGAACCTCGGGCGTGACGATCGCATCATCTCGAACTGGGGCCGCGAGGCCAGATACCCTTACCTGGACGAGGAGTTTGTATCCTGGGTCCTGCGAGTCCCCGTATGGGAGAAGTGCGGGTTCGGGACTCCCGACGACGATGAGCCCTCGCTGGGCCGAGAAAAGAAAGCCCTTCGACTGGTCGCCCTCCGACTAGGGTTGGAAAAGGTAGCCCGCGAAAAGAAACGAGCCATCCAGTTCGGGTCGCGGACCGCGAAAATGGAAAAGGGCCGAACTAAGGGGACTGACGCGCTCAGTTGACACCTTTCGTATACCCTCAACCTCCTTCCAATCTGAGTCAATCAGAGTCAGTCTGAGATGTCCATCCATCCAGTACATATATATATATATATATATATCCATCTCCATCCACTTCCATTCAGCATCTGTTTTACACACCCAGCGATGATGACAATCAGATCAGATACTTCCGAAACCTGCCTTCCTTGCATCCTCCTATCCCCCCCTTTTCCATACCTGCCAACGACTATCTGATCTTTTTCCCGATTCCTGCTCACTGTTTGCCGGCTAGGCTATACATGCATGCTCCCTGCTTGTCCACCCCCTGCGGAACAGCCTTTCCTTGACGGAGCGGCTTGCATCGGTGGGAGGAAGGATAGGGAGTGTGGCTAGTATTCCGGCGGCGAGACTGCAGAGCGGGTGGGGGGAGATTCTGTCATTTTTTGGTGGGTATTGGAAGAGGGAGGGAGGGAAGGCTTGGATTAATGAGGGAGTGAAGAAAGGCAAGTCTGAGCTGGGAATCTACCATGTGTCACGAAGAGGTACTTCAAGTGTTACACTACTGTAGGAACCATAACGATGGCAAGGTGAATTATTAGACTCGGGATAAGCCCGAGTGAAAAGCACAAGTAACAAGTAGCTTCGAGCAACATGTAGCAAAAACGACAAATTACTGGCCACGAGTCAATCCTTCCAACAGGAGACATCAGAACCGACCATTGAACGCAACACGATAACGACAAGTGACATGACAGTCAACAGAACGACTTGAGTTCAGGCGAAAGCGAGTCCATCGAGGCAATACAGCCCGTGTTGAAATCCAAACAAAGCCAGGTAACGCAGCAAAAACAAAACAGAAACTTTTATCCTTCAGAAGCGTCATCATCAGGCAACCTTCTTGGAAGCTGACTGGCTTTTGAATCATGGCGACGAGGGCTCGGCCACGCCCCCGCAGCATCCACTAAACAACTGGCAGAACAGCGAGCAAGCATCATGACATTATGATGTCTTGGCCTGACTTTCTGCGACTTTCTTCCAATATTGCTCACTATCTCGTACATTCTCCAGCTCTTGTTGGAGTTCGGCGATGCGGGCCTCCAATTCACCCTGCTTCTCGAGCTTTCGAGCTCGAGACTTGCGAGCGGCCTCGGTATTGCGGGCACGCTTCATGGCAGCAGGGTCCTCCGTATCAACCTTGATCGGCGGCAGCGGCTTGCGATGGCGTGCATTGACACCGGCGACAGTCGAATGCTTGGTCACGCGAGACGGGGCCGGCGACCGGGCCGGAGGAGACGAGGTCTCACGGACCATTGGAGACGCGGGTGGCTTGTCTGCCTTGGGATTGGAGAGAGCCGCCGCAACATCAAGAGTGGCCGAATCACAAGCCGCGGAGAAGGCATCCTCACTGGGAGGGAAAAGCGGGTCCCAGTGCTCATGACCAGCGCCCAGCTCCGATTCATTCGCAAACATGGGAGATGTATGCTGACTGAAATAACCGGGCGACTCGAAAGATGGCGTGCTCAGATCGGTGAAGGAGGTCGACGGAGGAGCCGAAGCATCCAACATCAAGTCCTGCGGCGACACCGTTCCGGAAGGCATGGCTGCCATCGAGTCGTTGCCCGGCACGAAGCTGGGCGGCGCGGGGTTCTGAGTAGAGAGCATAGTCGGGCCGACAGAGGAATCGAAGTCGGTATCAAGTTGATTGGAAGAGAGGTCGAGAAGATCAGGGATATCTGATACCAAGTTAGCAGACGAAGCAGACAACTGCAGAGCGGGAATTGTACCTTGGGCAATATTGGGAGTCGACATGATGCGGCGGTGATAAATTTGAGGCTGCTGCTGATTCTGGGAGACGTTGCCAGTATCGTCGAATAGAGGAATAGGAGGGCGATTGGGACGTGGAGAATTCGAAGGCACAGACGCCGCGTGATAACGCGGAGCGTAAGACCGCGTAGAAGGACTAGACCGATTAGACGAGGACAGAGGATACCCGGTAGACTGCGCGAGAACCCTGGCCACTTGAGGGATCTGAGCGGGAGAGCCGGCGAACTGCTGCAGGAGATGACGCTGCAGATTCAGAGAATTGCGCCGCGGATCAAATTGGGCCGGGTGCGGATGGCGCGCAGGCGATCTATGGGTAGTAATCGGGGGTGCTTGCACACGCGAGCTGCTCTGTTGAGGCTGCGGGGCCGGGGCGGAGGGAAAGAGCACAAAGTCCTCCGGCGGAGAGGCGTTGACGCTGCTGTATTCTTCGCTGGAAACTGAATTGATTGGAGCCAGAGGCTGCTGGGGCGAGGGCGTGGGGAGCCATGGTTGCTGATGGGAATCCGTGTTGAACGACGTGAAGTCGAACGGGGGAATGTTGTTGGTTGAGGACGTAGAACTTGAGCTACGCAGGGCGTTGCTTGAGTTCAGAGATCCTGGGACAGGAGACTCTGAAGGAGAGGAGAGATGGAGTAACGAGGACCGTTGAGGACGTATGGTGCCTGTCTCAGAAGAGAAAGACGGGGATCTTTCAGCGGGGGTCGCTTAGCAAGCGGCCATATTGCAAGATATGAACGAGAAGAGGCAGTTGACTAGAAGAAGATATAGTGAAGGAGGTTGTGTGGTTGTGTGGATGACGATGGAAAGATGGGAGAGGATGAAAAGGAGAGAGAGGGAGAGGGAGAAGGAGAGGGAGAGGATTTCAGGCAGTCTTAACTGTGCGCAGGCAGCACTCAGCCGCCTGACCAGCTAACCCGAAGCGGCCTAGCGCCAGGTCTTCCCGGGTCCCCGTGTGACTCACACCCATTGCGCCGCTCTCATTGGCCGCGTCATCCACTGCCCGCCAATCATACTGTGCCGGGGAAATTTGCAGGCGTTCCACTATCGACTCCACATGCGCCAATTCCTTCCTGTCTCGGACGCCGATTGTCGAAGGGCGCGCAGCTGAGGCACGTGATGGCATACCAGGCTGTATTGGCTGTCTTAGATCTACCATAAAGAATACGCCGAATTGGGATTGCATGACAAACGCTCTCCAGCAACTCGCCTTGTGCCTGCCTGGTAAGGTCTATTACGTAGAAGCCGCTGGACTCGGAGATTACGTCGTCGACTTGGGCACAGCCTCTCGCCGTCATGGAGGGAAGAAGTCGAGGTGAGCCCGAGTCAATTACTACTAATTATGTGAGCAGCTATAACGAGGAATTGAAGAACCGAATGGGTGATCAACTGGCAATACATTGTCCTTTTCCAATGGCTGCAAATTTAAACCAGCATCTATGTTGAGGGCCTATAGCAGGACAACGAGCCAGAGGCACAGCAATGGTGGGAGAAGATGAAGTTGGTTTCGAAGTGCCCGTCCCGGGCGTAGGAGAACCGTCAGCGAGCTAGATACATGAATTTCAATGTAGAAACGCAGCAAAAACGCCCTTCGACCTCAAGTGAGATAACGGTGACTGGCAATCAGTGTATATCGGCCGTAAGAAACGATAGAAACGTGACTGGGCATTAGTAGGGCAACATAGGTCTAAGGATGTCAAGAGAGAAGGAAGGTCTGGCCGAAGTCATGCAAATGTGTTTGTTACGGTGGACGGATACAACACGGCACAACGAGCCGGCTCCTACGAATCAGCATACAGCCCCCCGCGACGAATACGACGGGACCGAAGATAACAGAACACCACTAGAATCAAAGAATCTATTAATTATTACCTATTGATGCTATGTTGCGCTCACAGCGCTGACATGGCCAGCGCCGCTATCAAGAAGACAAGACGGTGGCAATTTGCTATGCTGCGGGTGAAATCCAATGCCATAGATTCCAAAGCCCGGCAAATACATCACCTCCCCACTGGGTATCAAGCAAAGCATCAAATAGCAAGCACAGGCAGGCAACGAATCAATCAAGCAACAACAAACGCAGCAAGTGGTATCAATCTAGTTTCGATAGCGCACAACGCAACTCGCAGGCCGAGTCCGGGTATCGTTGCGGAATGGAGAGTTCGTTCGTCAAAGGAGGGACGGCGGTTGGATTGCAAAGACAAATCAAAATTATTATCGCGTTTTGGTATGGGGTATTCAGGTCGTAGAATTGACATCTTTCACCGGTAATCGGTCGAAAACCCGGGCTGGTCCCACCATCGTTCGAATTCAACACACCTTCAGGCGGCAGCTTCGACGGTAGCCGAGGTCGAGGGAACGTTGGCGGGCTTCGGCTCCTCAGCGGCAGGGGCCTCAGCAGGCTTGGAGTTCTCCTCGGTCTTGTTCTCAGCAGGCTTCTCGGCGGGCTTCTCCTCAGGCTTGTTCTCAGCGGGGTCCTCCTTGGGGACAGGCTCCGGCTTCGACTCGGGCTCAGCAGGAGTCTCCTTCTCCTTGTCCATCTTCACAGCCTTGCTGGGCTTGCGGAAGATGCCGCCGAGCTTGTTCTTGGGCTTGGACTCGCCATCAGTGCCCTCGTTGTCCGAGTCGCCCTTCTTCTCCTTCTTGCCAAAGTTGAAGAAAGAGGTGCTGCGACGCTTGTCCTTGTTGCCAGCCTGGGACTCGGCCGCAGCGCCGTCCTTCCCGGCCTCGCCGTCGGTGGGAGAAGTCACGCTCTCGGGCTCAATGGGCTTGACAGCAGCCTCGTCGACGGGGTTGTCCAGCTGGGGAGCAGTGCTGGCCACAGGGTTCTCGGCCGGGGCGTTGGCCTCCTTCTCAGACTTCTCATGAGGAGGGCTGGTGACCTTCTGGAAGAAGTTGCCGAAGATGGAGGAGCGCTTGGGCTTCTGGTTGGCAGGAGTTTCAGCCTTCTTTTCCTCCTTGGGCTCCTCCTTCTCCTCTTCCTTCTTTTCCTCCTTCTGCTCCTTCTTGTCAGAGTCGACAGCGGGAGCAGCTAGAACGAGTTAGCTAAGAACGTTCATGTCAGAAGAAGTCACTCACCCTTAGTAGCACCCTCGGCGGCAGGGGCCTCAGCAGGAGTCTCGGTGGCACCCTCAGTAGGCTTGGACTCCTCGGGCTTCTCCTCCTTCTTCTCTTCCTTCTCTTCTTTCTTCTCTTCCTTCTTCTCTTCCTTCTTCTCTTCCTTCTTCTCCTCAGCCTCTTCCTTCTTGCCGAGGAGGCTGCCGAAAATGCTGGTCCGCTTGCGGGACTGGGAGCGGCTCTTGCTGGTGGACTTCTTCTCAACCGCGGCGCTTTCCTCCTTCTTGGCCTCGTCCTCCTTGGAGTCGTCCTTCTTAGCTTCCTCCTTGGGCTCCTCCTTGGTCTCTTCCTTCTTGGCCTCCTTGTTCTCGGCGGCCTTCTTTGCAGCGACTTCAGCGGGCTTGGCTGAACTCCAGTTAGCGAACTGTCATCTGTGCATGCCGACATCCGCGACTTACTCAGCTTATCGAACTCGGCCTTGTAGCCGTCGCTGGAGGTGATGGACTCCTTCTCGGCCTTGGCAGCGGCAGACTTGGCCTCGAGGGCGGCGATCCAGCTGTCGCACTCAGCAGTGCTGGTAGCCTGGAAAGCGTGCTTGTGGCCGTTGACCTTGAAGTGGAACTCGCTGCCCTCCTTGGTGATGTCACCAATATCGGCCTGCGCACGTCAGCCACTGCACATTGCACGTAATCTAAACTAAAACTTACCAGATTGAGAATTCCAGCCGGAGCGGCCTTGTCCTCGGCGCGCTTGGTCAGGAAGATCAAGCCCTTGCCGGTCTGGGTAGCCCAGGCAGCGATGGGGTTGGCGACAGCGGGCTTCTCATTCTGGTGGAAAGCGTGGAGCTGCTTGGCCTCGAGGGGCTCATCCTGGAAGTAAACAAAGCGTTTGGAGAAGCGCAGGCCCCTGCAGTCACCAATCAGATCATGTCCTAGATAGGTCACACGATTTGTGCAACTTACTTGACGAGACCGGGGGCCTTGTAACCCAGGACGCCCTCAGAGGCGGGAGTGACCTCCTTGGTTTCCTTGGTCTCCTTCTGCTCCTCCTTGGGCTGCTCGGCGGGAGCCTCGTTGGACTCAGCAGCAGCAGCGGCCGGCGCGGCGTTGGCGTCGGTGGACTCTCCGGGAGCAGTCTCCTTGGGAGCTTCGGCGGCAGGAGTCTCGGTGGGCTTGTCGGCGGTGTTCTCAGCCGGGGTTTCAACGGCAGGCGTCTGGGCCTGGGTCTCCTCGACGGGCTTCTGAGCTTCAGACATGGTGATTAGGTTGGATTATAGGGGATGGTTGTTGATTAAAGGTTGGATAAAGCGTAGGCGTGGTTGGGTATCTCAGGGGTATCTGGGTATCTCAACAGAAAGTAACGAAACAAGAGCTCTCAGCGCGAGGGCAAGAGGAACTCGGGTATCACGAACGAGATGGAAGCAAGGTAGCTGGGGTGGGAGAGAAGAAGAGATGGAAGAGAGAAAGAGAAAAAGAGAAAGAGAGGGAGAGAGAAAAAGAAAAGAAAAGGACTAGGCGAGGAAGTAAAAAAAAAAAATAAAAAGTAAAAAGGAGAGAAAAACAGAAAAAAAGGAAAGGAGCTGCAGCAGCTGACTCTGGGCTAGTCAGGAGAGTACAGTACTTTCTGTACGCTGTACGTATCTAGTACCGTACGCTTACCGTAACGTTCACCTTCTGGCCATTCTTCGCTCAGACCTGCCAGGCATGCGGTAACTCCAACCGTAACTGTACGGTACTGTCCCCCCCCCCCTCCCCCCTGCCACAGTTTCAAAAGCAGCCAACCAGTTCTCGCCCAGCCCCTCCAGCAGCGTCGCCGTTGACAAGGCAGCCCCACCCGCCCAGTCCGCAGGCCAATCATCCCGTGTCGATCGCTGCTCACCTGATGATCTCCGGGCTGGCGATGCCGTGTCAGCGGCTGCTTTACAGTACGGGACGGCGGTTTATGGTGTAGGTGTCTGTGCGGCGGGCGTGCTCTATACGATGCACTTGACTTGTATCTATCGTATGGTGTACAGGTGTATGTTGCTCTAGCCTGTATATGTACTCCGTAGTAGGGGGCAGGAGGATATTACGATAGCCGTCAACGCTCGCGTCAATCGAGCACGACGGGCCTGGTTACTCTGCAGGGAAATTAGTGGGTGGGCGACTAACTCTTAGCTAGCACTCTAGACCTGTCGATGACCTCCACTCCACGCGCTGCAGACTCTAACGTACCCTGTATGGAGTGTCCGGCATGATGCCGAAGGCTTTGGTCTGGACGCGTCCATACAGGTTTTTGGTCTAACGGTCGTCTACATACATCGCCACCCGCCCACCGGAATAACCCTGGACAGGCTCCAGGACAGCATGGCAGCAGCAGCCTGACCACGGCGCTCTGACAGTGTAACCGTCATGCATAAATTCCGAGAGCTCGTGTGGGTTCGGTGGGTGCATGGGTCGGCTTACCTAACACGGGACAGTCTGTCTATTGACGGCGGGTCATCTGACTTCTTCGCTGTAGATACATGCCAACTCCAGTACGTGCACTCCCAACACGAGATGCCAATCATGCCGCCATCGTAAGCACATACCTGTCCCAGTTAGCGAAATGCCAGCGCAACGCACTCCCACCGCCCCCTACCCCTCAGTACTTACGACGTAATGCTGTCCATCCTCTCCGACGTCAACTTCATCCCCACCGTCAGTAGCTCCTGCGCTATCCGCGGCTCCCCCTGGCGTAACTCCCCCCATTTCTCCGCTCCCAGACACCAGGCCACGCAATCCCGTTCCGCCCGTACCGTTGCCGTCCGTCGCGTCTCGCTGAAGAACGGCAGCTCCCCGCAAGGTCCCCCCGCCACGATGAGCTCGAAGTATCGCCCCTGCGGCAGCTCGTACTCCGCCCGCAGCATCCCGGCCTCAAGCAGGTAGAACGCCTTGGGCGTGTCGCCTTCTCTGTACAGCACCGTTCCGGCCGGGTACGACTTGCGCTCGAAATACGCGCACGCGGGGAACCAGAAGTCTTCGTTCTCCGTCGTCAGCCCCTGGAAGGTCTGGAGGAGGAGCGGGAGCGGTTGGCGCATCGCGGACCATGTCGTCGGCGCCGTCAGGGCGGACTCGTTCTCGCGGATCGTGCTCGTCGCGACTTGCTGGAGGTACAGGTTGCGAGGAGAACCGACGAGGCCTGCATCTGCGGCGTGGGGTGGATGCTGCGATCCGGGAACTTCCAGAAACGACGGCGGCGCTCCCTTCCTACGCAGCAGCGCTTCTCGGTGGCTGTAAAATATCTTTAGGTAGTTGTTCTCGCAGAACTCAAGCGCCGAGTTGAGGTCTTCGAATATCTCGACCCCATTGCCGGTCTCGAACAGCCCCACGTTCTGCAGACTCCGCCCAACATCGCCCTCAACGTTGAGCCCCGAGATCACAATCTGCACCTTTCGCTTCCTCAGGATCCGGTTGATACGCGTGAACGCCTCGGCGGCCGAAAAGTCCAGCCCGTACACCCGGGAGAAGTCCAGGATGAGGAACCGGATAGGCCGCCGATTAAACGCCTCGTCTTCAATCAGCCCGCGCATTGTGTTCTCCACGTTGACTATCGTTCCGAAGAACAGGTAGCTAGCCAGCTTGATGATGAGCGTCTGCTGCCCGGCGTCGCTTAAGAACCGCTGCTGGATGGGCGGGCGTCGAACCGTTGAGCCGGCCACGTTACCGGAATATGTAGCTCGTATGGGCGACTTGCGCGAGCTTTGGACTACAAAACTCACACATGCCAGTATGATTCCCACGAAGATGCCGGTGACAAAATCCCAGGCGCCCATGGTCACGACTATAATAACCACCTGTGGTGATCAGCCTAGCCTGCCACTGAGTAGATTATTTCTCTTCTTACCGTCAAATATTCGAGCCGATGCAACTTCCCCCATGTATCGGCCAGAGCCTCCTGCATCAGCTCAATCCCCAGCATGAAGATAAGAGCTCCGACGACCATCACTGGGATAAATCCGACAATAACTGGCCCGACTACCAGAATGCCCACCGTCGCGGCGGCCAACATAAGACCCGCCAACCGCGAACTGCCTCCGCTGTCGATAAATAGTAGGCTATTCGTATACACAAGATAGTTCTACCAAGTTAGCAAATAGACCTGCAGCCAGATCGTTCAACTCACCTGTATGCTTCCCGCAAACCCAGACAATGCGTTTGTCACGCCATGCGCCATGAGCTCGCGGTCCACGTTGAGATTATCCTCCCCGGTGGAGATCCCCAAAGCCGGAACGTTGATGGGGACGTGAAGCACGCCGAAGAATGTAAGCGCAAACATCGCAGGAATGGTGTCCGCGAAAGCAGACCAGTCGACGGCAGAAAAGTCTGCTGAAGTGAGTAAATGACCAGCAACCCGGGAAAAGAAGCACGCACCATAGAGCGTATAAAAGTGATACCAAGGATCCGTCGACGACGGAGCATCGAAAACCCATCCACTGTTCCGCAGCGCATCCATAGATATCCGCGCACCAAACTTGACAATATAGAAAATAACAGCCACGCCTATGAAATACGCCCCGACTAGGATGTTCGAGTGCACAAACCGTTTCAGAACAAGCAGCCCAACGGCCAAAACCAGGGGAATGGTCCAGAGGAACACGGTATCCAGGCTGAAAAGCCGCTGCAGAGTCGGAAGGTTGTACTCGAAAGGAGACAGTCGAGCCGACACCTCGACGCCTGTCTTCAGCAGAAAGAAGCCAACACCACCAATACAGCCTATCAAGATGTGTCTTGGGAAAAACCCAATGAGGGACCCGAGTCTGCAGGTGCCCAGCAAGAAGAACACCAGACCGGTCAAGACGGAGCTGACAGAGAAAGATAAGACGCACGTCGCGAGAACAGACCGCGGATTATCGGTGCCGACCCTATGCAAGACCGTAAAAGCCATCTGATGAAAGAACGGGACGACCTCGATCATCTCGCTCCCTATCCCACCCTTAAAAATCGACCCACCGCACGAGAAGACGACCTGGGCGATAATCGTGCTGACGTAGAACATGGAGATACCATCCGATCCAAGATTCGCAAACATGGGCTCGCCCAGCGGAAACAATATCATGCCGTAGGACAAAGCGTCCAGCACGTTGAGCAGAAGCCCGAGGAAGACGGAAGGCAGCAGGCTGACGGGATAGACCACACCATCTTGCCAGACGGCGCGTCTATCCCAGCACTTGGGATTCAGCAACACCCGGAAACAGCCGGTAACGTTAGAAGCAGTCGCAGCAAACACACCCGGCGGTCTCTTGCTCTCAAACCTCTGGCCCTCGACATCGCCCGCGGCAGCCCCGTAACTAGTGCCGTACTTCACCCGTGGCGCTAGCAGTGATGTCCGCTCTGTGGGAATTTCGGGCCCATCTGATGCCTTCGTGGTCGACGCATCATCCTCATCGGTTTCAGCCCGGTGACTACCTCCCCTACTCCCCAACGAACCGGAGGGGCTGCGAATGACCCGCGCCAGCGTAGAAGTCCCAGTCGCTGTCGACTCCGGCGGATCGGCGTCTGCCGTGCACGAGCTCTCGTCATCAGTAATGGCATTCTCAGGCTGGCGCTCGGGGTCGAAGATGTCCAAGCTGCGTGGGAGTGGGGGACCACGGTCCTGGGGGAGCGAGAGGGCGAAGGAGGCCAATTCGGCGGTTTGTTCACGGAGGCCGTGTGACGAGTAGTTGGCGCGATCTAGGAGCTCTTGTTAGACAGATGCGAGCATTTCGTGTTGTGCATTTGATCGGCACGGCACCTATTGAAGCGTTGAAGGACCGGTGGTAGAATGACCGGCTCGGGGTCCTGGCGTTTCTTCCGTATGTCGAGGAGTCAATTGCTTTAGAGCCTGCATCGCTTGCGCGCTCTGGGGGGGTATCGACGGCGTTGTCGGACAGAGAGCGATTGTCGCTGTCGCCGCGAGGGCGGGGGGTTCCCATTGCCGGGAGTATCTCCTACCGGGAGGAGATGGGCATTGACCGCGTAGAGGGAGCTGGCAAGGAAGCAGGGAGGAGAGTAGGAATTGGCATAGTAGTAGTAGTGTTGGAGAAGAGAGAGAGAGAGCCAGGAAGAGAGCGGAGAAAAGTTCTTATCGCGCTGATAAGCCGCTGATCCATACATACATAACCTGTTTGAGGGGTCAAGTAGATGGAAATGCCGCATACAGACAGGCCATGCTATTAATTATTCTATGTAATAATATCAAGTCAATCGCTCCAAGAACCCCTGAGCAATCAACCTCTCCACATCCCCATGCCTCACATACAACTGGCTGTTCTTGGTCAAGTTGATCACCCTGCGCCCGTCAGCAAAACCACCACCCAACCCGCAAGTTCAGGCAACATACGTACCCATACTCCGTCTGGATCTCGCCCGCATCCCTCAAAACCCTCACATCGACAAACAAATCCCTCGGCGGCTCCAACGACCCCGTGAGATCGACATCCGTCCACTGGCCCTTGTACGCCGCGAGCAGGTCACTGTACGCGCGGAAATACTCCTCTTCCTCGGGGCTGGGCGAGTTCTGGTTTCCTGCGTGCCCCTGGCCCTGCCCTTGCCTGTCGTGCTGTTCTAGCCCCCCGTCATCGTCATCCTCGTCCAGCCGCCCCTGCTCCAGCACATCCACGCCCAGCCAGCACAGATCCTCGAGCTTCTGGGCGCGCACGCGGTGGTACGCGAGCAGACAGCGCTTGTTGCGGCGGATGGCGAGGTGGTCGACGAGGAGGGCGCAGGCGATCGCGGGGTCTGCGGACGGGTTGAAGGTGCCCTCCATGGGGGAGAGGAGCGCGGTGACGTGCCGGTCGAGGTCGCGCACTTGGTGGGTGACGGTGCGCACCAGGTCGGCTTGGTAGGGCGGGAGATGAGGGAGCGATTGGGTGCGTTTGGCGTGTTGGACCTGCGGTGGGTGGGTTAGTTGGT
>RAQS01000250.1:0-29202 GCA_003698115.1 Aspergillus sp. HF37 | reverse complement strand
TTTTTTTTTTTTTTTTGGCATCCCTCGGCCCCAGTGCTAACACCCTGCAGTGACATTAAACCGGAGAACATCCTTTTTTACCCCGTACCGTTTGTTCGGAGTAAACACCCGAAACCTCCACTGCCGGGCGATGAAGACAAGATGGACGAGGGAGAGTTCATCCCCGGCGTTGGAGCGGGCACCATTGGAGCGATCAAGATTGCGGATTTTGGTCTGTCCAAGGTGATTTGGGACAGTCAGACCATGACCCCGTGTGGAACTGTTGGCTACACCGCGCCGGAGATCGTGAAGGATGAGCGCTATTCCAAGAGCGTTGACATGTGGGCTCTAGGCTGCGTTCTTTACACCGTGCTCTGCGGGTTCCCTCCCTTCTACGACGAGAGCATTCAGGTCCTGACCGAGAAGGTGGCGCGTGGCCAGTACACATTTTTGTCGCCGTGGTGGGACGACATTTCCAAATCTGCCCAGGATTTGGTTTCTCACCTATTAACCGTCGACCCGGAAAAGCGATATACAATCAAGGAATTCCTTGCGCATCCTTGGATCCGTCAGACTGACGAGGAGACTCAGGCGGCCGCTGATGCTCCTCCCCTGGCCACTCCGCTGGCTACTCGGCAGAAGGAGCATTTCCTCGACGCTGTTGCTGCCGACCAAGCTCCCCACCAGCCCGCAAGCGCCTGGGACCCGCCGCCTGGCCCGCTGTCTGCAGGTGCGGAGCGTCCGTTGGATTTCCGGTCGCCGGGCGCGATCAACCTGCGCGAGGTCTTCGATGTCGGGTACACTGTCCGCCGACAAGAAGAGGAGGGAAAGCGCCGCAAGAACTTCACCCAAGGGTACCGCGGCAACCCTACTGCTGGCTTCCATACGCCCCTTAACCCGGTCAACGAAGATTACGATGACGAAGATTCCGTACATTATGACAACCCTCCCAAGATACCCAAGTCCTCTGAGCAGCCTGCAGATATTGCCGCCATGGAGGCGAAATTCCGGTCCACCAACATCGACCCCAAACAGAAGCAGGGTTACGGCCAGCAGAGTGCCGCAGCTGCGGCTCGACAGAGCGCGGCCCGGAGTGCGAGGCAACCGTTTGAACTCAGCATGGACAATTCCACCCTGCTGGAGAAACGAACAAGACGCCAACAAGGGCAGCAGCAGGTTGCTTAGCTGGTTTTATATTCCGGCTTTCTTTTTTATTTTTTTTTTTATTTTTTTTTAATATTTTTTTTACCCCGGTTGTGTTCTTAACAAGAATCGGTGTTCGGATCTTTTGCTGTCTCTGTCTTGCTCTGGCCCGGACCGGACCGGGCTCTGTACATGACCGCATAACATAGCTTTATCTACCTTATATATCCGATGATTTACGGAACAGCGCAGTATCCGTTGGTCGACGACACGAGAGACGACTGTTTTGTCTTCTGCATATCTTGTCGCTTGAATTGAGCCGATTCGGGTAAACCTCGATCGGTCGCGTTCTGGCTTGGATATATCCATGTGTGCGCGTCAACTGTCTCTGGAATCTCCGTTCTTATCGTTTTCTCTGATCCGACATGACTGCTTCACGCGCCGTGCCTTTGCTTGCATTGATTTGATCTCTTTCTCGAATCTCGCATACATCTGCTGTTCTCCTCTTCCGGTTTCGGGCTATCTTCTTATGTTCGATGTGCAATAGCAGCTGACAGCCTGGCTTACCTGATCTGCATATATGTACTTCGCTTGCTGGGAGGCGAGGTGGGTTCTTCCACAAAAATTGAGTCGATAGATCTATGGTATATTGCTTGTTTGGGTAGATGGAAATCTGGACAGGTTGGACAGGTAGTTACGATATCATGGTAACTGGACGATGTCGTACGATTTACTACGACTTATGGCCTTATACAAGTCAGACAGACCTTCTCAATATGCCAGATTATTAGTACTAGTAGTAATGCATTCGAGTACGACTCAGTCTTTCCACAGAGTCGGCTTCGTATGGGTTCGATCCAACTGTTAGCAGGGGCAGTCACCCAGCATGGAGTGCGAACGAGGACAAGTACGTGCCATAAAATGGCCCATTCCTTCTTGCTCCTGTTACATCGTCCCCATCGAACGTCTTCCCTGCGAGCACGATGGCCAAGTCCAGGACTTCCATTCTTCCATAACTATGATATATTTTATTATCATAATTATTAGTATATTATTATATTGTCGTGGGATACTGAGAGTTAATGCTCATTATCCGTAGAAGAAAACATGAAACGGAGGTAGATAGAAAAATAAAGCCAGCCACCCACCCAAACACCAAACAGCCCTTTCCAATAGCCCATTTCCCATCCCGCGCGCCGCTCACGAACCAGCAAGACGACTCCAAAAGCCGGCTTCCAGCGACCTCGTACTGTGCGAACTCATCGAGGACCTGGAATCGCGGACATACTTTGGCCACGTGTTAGTGAGGACGAGGTACTTGATGCTCTTCTCCGCATCATCGAAGACCGACTCGTCGAACGCCTCGGGGATCTCGCCCCAGTACTGCGCGGCGTCGGCGTCGGCGTCGGCGCCCAACACCGAGAGCCGGATTGCCTTCTGGGAGCCTTCGGAGGCAGTCGGCGAGGGAGGCGCTGGCGGGGGGTCGAACGCGAAGGGGGTCGCGGGGTTGGACTCGCGCTTGTTGCCGAAGACGATGCTAGCGGGGACCTCGAAGATCTGCTCCAGTTTCCTTAAGTCCTGTGATGAGATGTTGATCGGGAACTCGGCGTGGCGCGGGCTGATGAACTCGGCGTAGATGCGCAGGGCGTGGTTGAAGCGCTCGTGGAGCTGCTCACGGGGCTCGTTGTCGCTGGAAGGGGTGTTCTCGTTCGCAGTCGTGGGTTGCGAGCGCTTCCCCTTCCACTCGGCGACGCCCGTGAGGAAGGCGATGTTCTCGCCGGAGAGGTCACGGAGCGCAGAGAATTCCTGGAGAGGCGTGGGGTTGTGCTCCAGGGCGTGCTCGAGAGCACCCATGGTCATGATGCTCTCAGAAGTGCCGTAGGTTTCGGTGGAGCCGGTGGTTGACTTCCCGCCAAATAGGGTGGACCCGGTCATGGTGGACGAAGAGTTGAGTGACTTGGCTCCAGAACCAGAGCCCTTCGTCTTGGTCTCCCACTGCGCGATTATGTCTAGCGTCTCTTTGCGGAGAGACTGGTGGCGCAAAACCTCCCAGCATGGAAGGAAGACGGTGAAAATCTCCATGAAGACGATCGAAAGGCAGATCCTGTAACCGGGTTAGGGAGACTGCTTTGTGAACCGGACCGACATTGGGGCACTTACCACTGCGGAGGAATCCAGTATTTGTTGACTGGGGCCATACCGGGAACATAGAGAGCGATAAGCCACATCGGAGTAGCGTGGAGGCTGCGTGTGTGTTAGTGGAGGTCTTCTCTCTTTGATCATCCTACTCACTTTGCAACGGCACATCCAATTGTCTGAACTCGCCAGCCCAGGGTGTCATGGATCTTGCGTGACTTCCAGAGAATAATTGGGGCAACGACCCAGGCCCAGAGGAATTGCCAGAACACGCCGGGCCACCTGATTATAGTCAGCCGCCATTGCGATCAAACGAGTGCCGTGCGCAGGCCTGAGCTCCTTGTAGCCCTTACCATTCCCAACCTCGGCCCATCTGCGCCTTCTTCTCCATTGGAGTACCGTGAACTGCGGTGCCAGGGATGCCCCAGGAGCTGTGCCACTTGCGCGAAATGATATACATCAGGCAAGTGAGAAACACCTGCAACACGTCAGACGATATATGGAATGAGCTTGGACTAGAAAGTCGTCACCGTACCTGACTGAACATCCCAATGCTAACGATAATGATGATCCTGACAGTATAATCGAGACGGCGGAAGCGGTCGATCAGGCCGCTCTTACGCGTCGAGTCGCGAGGAGGATCGGTGAGAGAGCTGCGCGGCTGGACATATTTCGTCTGTAGCTTGGCGACGTGGAGTAAACGGCTGTTCGAAGCGTGGAAGAGGGCGATGCCGCAGGGCAAGTAGGTACCCATGATCCAGTACTGAACGTTGCCAGGCATTAGGGGGGCAATCATGAGCCCGAGCTGAACGGATATCCAGTACAAGTGAAGGAGCACGATGGCCGATAGCGACAAGCCGATGCCGCGGATTCGGAGAACAGGCGAGTTGCGACGCGCAATGAGGATGGCCATGCCTAGCACGACGGCGGCTGTCCAGACGCAAGCCCAGCAAGCCCACCAAATGCTCACCGGCGTGATGTGCAGCTGTGGCTTGGTGTTGGCGTCGACTCCGAGCTCCGACCCCATAATGGCGGCCGGGTTTGCTTGCACGGAAAGGCCGGAAAAGAAGGAAACCGAGCGCTAAAGAGAGTGATGAAGTTGGAAAGCGTAGACCGGGATAAGAGAAAGCAAGACAGCAACTGCCGGAAAGCGGAGAATATATCCTCTGGGCCGATAGAGTTATACGCATGCAGCCCACAAGCCTAAAAATCAGCACTGAATCACTTCTGTCCCGTGAGTGGATATTTTGAAGGGCTTGACATCATCTCTTCACGCAGAACATGTAGAAGCCACGCGATCGACTAGCGAGCAATTCCGCCAGCTTTCAATAGTGCAGTGGATGGGCCGTACGTCTACCAGAGCTCATCACCTGCAGGAGCCTATGGCATGAGAGGAGACCCATGGTGGAGACGGTGCAGCACCCGCTAGGTATCCTGGTCTCTTCCTTCAGGATGCAGCAGTTTGCCAAAGGACCTGGCAGAGGTTCATCACATCAGTGTTTCTCGCTGTCGGCCACTGATCCTGGTTCCATAGATACACTGCAACGAGACCTGTCAGGTCATACCGGATAGCGAGAGAATCCTGTGATATGAAAAACTCCGTTCTCCAGGAAGCTCATCAGATCGGCGATGGGTACCTCGATGGCCCTTATCTGGCGCCCGGGACCCATCTATTCCTGACAAGGCCAGCTCGGCAAGGCAAGTCCTGAATTAAAGGACCTTGACCGGTACGTACAGGGTATGTAGTTGTTGCCCCTACCACCAGTACGGCGCCTGTATGCGGTACCAGGCAATAAACCTACACAGTTTGATCGATCAGGAACGTGGCAGTCTTCAGTGATGATCGATTCGTATTTGCCGCGGTGCGTGGATCGCAATCTGGAATTGTCGTTGGCAAGTTCAGCTCCGGTCTCAGAAACACAAATACTGGTCTTGGCACCCTACAGCTAGGGCTTAGGGCTTCGGTAGCGTTTTAGCCTTCTGCATGGGATCCCAACGTCTCTCCGCGAGCTGGGCTCCTGCCAGAGGTCCGCTGTATGTACTAGGAGCTTCACGGATAGATTGACAGATTCAGTTCGAATGGCCGGACTACTCCATAAAGTCGGCTCAGATCACCTCGACATTTCAAACTATTGAACACTGATAGAACGAGAAAACACTACATAACAGCGCACCTATTCCGGCTCTTCTTGCTCCGTTGATAGATGGCATCCTCATTCCACTCCTCAATCCACCGTCGCCAGCTGTCATTGACAGGGCTCTGCGAGGGTGTTGGATCCGTCGACACGCGGCGGTGCAAGCTTCCCATCCCCCGTGTTGGCAGCAGGGGATCTTGATGCTGGGAACGTTGGGCCGGGTTTTCGGGCCCGGTCGTATCCGGGTCTCCTTCCGGGGGCTCGGCGACGTGGAGCTCTGGGGTCGAGATGGTAAATGGATGGAAGCTTAGGCCCGATGTAGCGTTCTGCATGCTTTGCGCAAAAGCTTGCCATTCCGGGTCATCTGCGATTCGCTCGTCGGCGTCTTGGTCCGGTGGGCCCTGGGGGGCTGGGGTATCGTGATCCGTACCGGTTGGCGCAGCTCGGTTAGGAGGCAATGTGTTATCCAAGGGTCCCTGCCCAGAAGGAGCAGGGGCCTGTGGTGGTGGTTGAGTTTCTCTATGTTCTGGTTGTATGGGAGGAACTGGAGGTGGACCGGATGAGTCCCGTCTTCTGCGTAGGATGCTTCGTTCCCTTCGAACTTGAGGACGGGCTTCTGAGTTGCTCCTGTTGCGCCTCGCTCTGTTGGCTAGTCTCGCTCCTGTGATAGTGTTGAGTCTTTGCAGCGTCGTCAAAGCTCGGGACGGCGCCTGTGTCATATCCTCTAAACGTGTCGTGCGAGCCCTCTGGACCTGTGGCGCACTTGCGAACCTCTGCACTGGCTCCGTCCTTGTCGGAAGAAGCGTCTGTCTAAGGTGTTCAGGCAGCGGGGCATTGGGCTCAGGAGTATATGGAGGAGGCGGCGGGACCCAGTTATCAGCGTCGCTCTCATGAGGAATGCGGTGTTCACGGCGGGCGGTGCTCGCCTCGTACGAGTGCCGCAATCGAAATCGACCATGAGTAGCCGCCGCTGTTGCAGCACGTTGGAGAGTGTCACGCGACCTTGGTTGCATATTATCGTAGGGGGTGTCTGGAATTGGCGGCGTAGCGCCAGGGTCCATAGCATTTCTGGGATTCTCGACTGGGCTTGGGGCCCGCTTCTCATCATTGGAAGTTGCAGGCCGGCGCGGCGCACGGGGAACTGGAGGATTGTCACGATGTAAACGCGTTCTCCTTCGCTCCAGCTCAATCTCCGTGTCTATATTCGAATCCGGTTCTTTGAGTATCTTCGGTTGCGCGTCTCCAATCTCAACTTCGACCTCATTCACCTCGCCATTCCTCGGTGACCGCTCGAAATCTAGGACGAGCACTCTACCGCTGTCAGCCGGGACATCTTCCTCGCCAATCGTCGGGAGGTTGATGCCACCAGGGGCGACAGCGATCAGCCTACGCCCAGAAATCGAATGTGCCTGCCGCACCCAGCAAGCTGCAGAGATTCCGGGCATCTCGATCATTTTGTGGCCGCTGATCAGAACCTTTGGCTGGTAAGCGTCCTGCCGTAGCCGAATGGAGCTGTTTTGTAAAGCAGGTAGCCCAGCGACCTGAGATGCTCTATCAACATGCGATCCCAGGAGGCGAGAAGGAGGAGTAATATCAAGGCGATCGGGTACGCCATATACCCAGACACCGCACTCTTGAAACCCGAGTGCGACCAGCTCCCCTTTGCTATCCGCAGCGGGTACCATGGGTAAGAGCTCCTGTGGCCCGCTGGACGCTGGGTTGACAAAGTATGTGGCACCCGCATTCGTATTGTTGACCTTGGTTGCTCTGAATGCTGCTACTCGACTATCGTAGCCCAGAACCCAGCTACCATCGCCTTCGGCATGTAACGGAAGCAGACAAGCATGGCTATAGCCGTGAATCGTGCTGGGAAAGAGTACTCGAGTTGTCCACAGTCTTGTTTGAACTTCTCCCGGTGGCAGGCCAGCTTCTGCGTCATCTGAACCGAACGGGACAGAAATAGTAACTGTGTCATTATGGTCACAGTCAACCGAGGAACCAAGAATCATAGTCTCGTCGGAAGAGAATGAGATTGAGTCGACCCCGATGAATTGAACGGCCCTTCGCTCGCTTGGGAAGATCGTTTCCCCCAGGGCGTAAACCTCAATTTCATTGTCGTAGGCGACTGCAAGGACGCTTCCCGACGGCGAAAGCGTCAGGGCTCGGGGAACAGCATTCAGTGCGAGAACTTGGACGTGCTTGGCCTCCTCATTTGAGAGACTGTAGATATTGACTTGATGGCTAGAAGACACTACCGCCAAAAGACGCCCAGAATCCAGAATCGTGGCACTCAACGGCCGCCTCGAAGTCTTGAGTTCATGCCGCACGTGCGGCACGACGGGATCAGATGTCAAATCAAGGACGACAATCCTCGATGAGTTTACACACAGGACCATGTGGCCATTTGGAGAGAAGAAGAAGCGGAACCCCTCTCCTTGTGGAAACGCCGTTGATGAACTCATGGAGGTGGAGATCAGCTTTATGAGCGTTCTGCGAGGCCTAAGGAATACATCGAAAGCATTCCGTCTGACCTCGCTGAAAAATTTTTGCTTGAGATAGTGTAGATCTTGTAAACCAATTGGGCCTGGAAGCGCTCTCCGAGCCAGGTAGAATGATGGACAGCGGGAAAGATGATGAGCGTAAAGGGACGACGACTCTGATATTCGTCGCCATTTCCGATTCAACAGGGTTAGTGATGCAAAGGTGTTCGAGTCAACGAGGTAAAGGATGCTGCATGGACAGTTAAAATGCATTACCTCCAGGGCAGATATCACCTCACTGAATGGCATATCAAGATGACATGGACCAGCGGCGAGAGATCAGGCCACTCACTGTTCAATCACGCTGCGGGGCAAACGATCGAAGGGCAAGCTCGGCCTGTGAGCTTCACGCCGGCTCTCTGAATGAGTCTCACATGGCAGCGCCCGGTCTGCCCTGGGCGGCTGGTTCAGGTCATCGACGGGGCTATCCGGTGCCCCAGTGCGACGCGACCGATCGTGCATGGTGACCATGAGCCTTTCTAAACATGACAGAGTAGCGATAAACACATGACGCGACTCGAACACCGCAGTCCGCCCATAGTTTCGTCAGGGAGCTGGGAGGCGGAAGGACACGAAGTGTGGACGAGGCTTGGTCCCCGCAGGCGGCAGGGGAACCTGTGGCGGTACTGGTCGGAACGCAGTCAGCATAAGAGAGATCGAGCTCATTTATATGTGGCAGATCCAGCATCATAGTATCCCAGGGCACAGACTAGCTGTATCCGAATCTTCAGAATGAAAAAAAAAGGGAATTGTAGCCTCGAGACCCCGATGTTTACATTGAAGTTGACACTGAAGAGGATATAAATAGAGCCGGTCGAGCCACACGTGGAGGCTGAGTCATCCCCCCGCATCCGACCCGACTTATCGCCCGAAAGAGATTATGTAACCGCTTGAAAAAAGACGACCGCGAAACGCCCTCCTCCTCCAGTTCCATTCTGGTCCCTGACACCTCTCCCCGCGATCGTCCCCGTTCTCCAGGCTATGCCGTTGTCTGCGACTCTGCGCGACTAACTTTCTGCGTTCGAGATCTACTCTAGCCGCTCTCTGCTCGTATTCTTCGATATCCCCCCTCTTGCCTACTGCGCCAGTCGTTGTCCGGCCGATTCTCAATTGCCTATATAAGTTGATTGTTTGTGTTGCGTTGCGCATATAGTCGCTGTGATCTGTCATGCCTCCTACGACTCTACCGAACAACTCGGCCGCGAAAATGCCTTCGCCGGGCTTCAACCCCGGCGCGCGACCATACCGCTCCCATAAGGTCAGGGCTTGCGATCTGTGCCGGAAGCGCAAATCTCGATGCACGGTGGACATTCCCGGCCAGTCCTGTCTTCTGTGTCGCGTGCAGGGGGCGGTCTGCCATTATCAAGATGAGTCTTGCGAGCCTGCGGTTCCCAGCGTGCCAGACCCGAAAACGTGGTCTGCGGAGCACGGCATGGAGAAAGTGCTGTCGGGGCAGAAGCGAAAGCGCACTCCGGATATCATCTCCCCTCCCAATTCAGAGCGTCGGACAGAGGGCCCGCCCAATGGTCCGCGGGCTCAATCTGCGGGGGACAGCCGAGGAAGCGAACACAGCCGCCCAGGAGTGGAGGATCCGCAAAATGAATCGGTCTTCATCGTGGGTCCGGTTGTTGCCGACGATGCGCAGGTGATTGAGCAGCATATGCCCCCGGAGGGGTCCAGCAAGGCCGAGGTGCCCAATAGCCATCCGTACAACGTCTATTCGAATGACCCAAGGAAACCCATTCTCTACACGACGGTTTCCAGGCGGAGGCGGGGTGTACGAGTCGGCACTCCTCCCGGGGAGAATCAGAAGGAGATTCTTGAACAGATCCTTGGGCCATTCAAGCAGGATCTAGTGAGACTGTATGTTCCTATTGGTCATGGCACTTACATGTATTCTGATATATTGTCGCAGATTCCTCGACCGGTTCAATGTCGCGTTTCCTATCTTTGATGGTGAAGGCTTCTGGGAATCCTATGTCTCAGATACTCCGCATGAGCCACCGGCCACTCTTCTGTGTCAGCTGTATTCGATGTCATTAGTCTACTGGCACCACACGCCCAAACTAGCGTCCCATCCCAAGCCCGATGCCCGATATGCGGTCAACCTGACCGTGGCTGCACTCCACGAAGAGTTTTCCGCTCCGGGGTTATCGACAGTAAGTGCTGCTCTGATTGATCTGACTGGACGGCCGATCTTTTCTATGACCGGCAATGCCATCAGCTGTGGTCGAATGGTCTCCCTTGCGCATTGCCTTGGTTTGAACCGCGACCCCAACAGCTGGAGGCTCCCGCGATACGAAAAGAACCAGCGCATCCGTTTATGGTGGGGTGTTGTGATACACGACCGCTGGTAAGAATCGCCGTTGTATACGTTATTGGATTACGACTGATTTTTTGGCAGGGGAAGTTTTGGACACGGCGTTCCGCCTCAGATTGCCCGCAATCAATACGACGTTCCACTTCCCACACTCGACGTGCTACTTCCTCAAGGTCCTCGCACGAACGAGCGCGTGGGGGCAGCCCATTGCCACATTGCGCTGTGCCGGTTGACGGAGATCCTGGGCGAGCTGTTGCCTCTGGTGTATGATTTGCAACATAGGTTTCCCCGCGAGACGTCCAAGAAGCTTCGGCAGATCCGGACAGATTTGGACCTGTGGGAAGACTCGCTGCCTGATTGGCTACGAGCACCGACAACCAGTGCGGAACCTTCAATCTGGGGCCCGAGCAGCTTATATCTGTCGTTCCTTGCCGTCAAGATGCTGGTCAGCAGAGTTGAGCTCAACGTAGGTCCACCACTGCATGTCTGATGGACTCCGCTAACGGATCTGGCGCAGGAGGTCAAAAACGCGGAATTCGATAACCCCGAGGCGCGCCGCTACTTCCAGACCGAATGCAGGAAATCCGCCGAGGACATTGTTGGGTTTATTGCGTCGCTACGGAAAGAGAACTTTGAGGAGTTCTGGCTACCATGTATGCCGACTTGTCGACTTCCCCGTTATTTTCTGTCCAGGCTAACACCTTCGTAGACAGCGCCTTCCACCTCACATCGACGGCCACGCTGCTCGTGCGCTGTTCGCTGGAGACCACAGACGGTGAAATAGCCCGATCGTGTCTAGCCAGCGTCGAGACGCTCTGCGCCATACTACGGCGCGTCCGGGCGGACGAGGACTGGGACGTGGCTGATATGTGTCTGGACCACTGCGAGCGCATTCTCAACCGGCTCCCGAGCACTGGGAGCGACCCGCACCAAGGCGGCAACGGGATTGGGTCGAGCGACAGCCGCCTGGTGAATCCGGCTGCGATCTCGCTGCCGGAAACGCAGACGAATAATGACATTATCGACGATATGATGTCTATATCGTCGACGTTTGGCGGGACGACGATCGAGCCGCTTCCGTTTGAAATGACCGGCATCTGGGATGTTTCGCTCTTTCAGGATTTGGACTCATGAGAAGAAGGGCGAGCGGTGTTAGCATGAGTTTTGTGTGTCTTTTTTGAATCATACCCATATGAGACCTTTGTTAGGAATAGTATTTAAGGTTAATTAGAGTTGGCCAATTAGCTTCTAGATTGGCACACCGCGTTCAGTCACGCTTTCCTGGGCGTCACCACGGCTGTCTATAACAGTAAGTACTCTCTATGTATAGCCTCCGCTGACCTTATAATCATCCAGCTGTCTCCCAGCCTTCTTATCCTCCATCAACTCCCGAAGGGCTGCGACAAGCTTGGACGCAGCGTCGTTCGAAATCTGGTGGTGGAACACAAGCCGCCCGCTGGGGAACACGGTCAGCCCGTGCTTCCTGGCATAGTTCACAAATGCCGCCTGGGGGAAGCCGTCTGCGTCCAGGTCCAGCACGATCATATTCGTCTGCACCGGAAGGCTGATCGAGTATCCGGCGTCAGAGAGCGAATCGGCCACTTTCCTCGCAAGGGCATGCACGCCCGGCAGCTGACCGACAGTCTCTTCCATAGCCGCAAGACCAGCCGCTGCCATCATCCCGGGCTAGATTGAAATGTCAGCACATGCAGTCCACAGGCTGGGGATTGTCAGCTTACCTGCCTCGTCCCGCCGCCGAACATCTTCCTGAAGAACTTGGTCCGCTCGATGAACCTCCTCGAGCCTAGGATAATGCTTCCCATCGGCGCGCCCAGCCCTTTGGATAGGCATATGCTCACGCTGTCGAAACACGCGCAGTAGTCCTTGATATCAACGCCTTCGGCGGTCACCGCGTCGAAGAGCCGCGCGCCGTCCAGATGCATGGCGACGGGCTTCATGCCCTCTGGCACGGGGAAGCTGCGCACATGCTCGGAGATCTCCTGCGCATGCTTGAGGGGGAGGATCGTTCCGCTGAGGGTATTTTCGAGCGAGACAACGCGAGTGGGCGGGAAATGGACTGTTGCGGATAGGTATTAGGTCGTCAGGGCCAGACAAGAGGGGGGAAAAAAAAGGAAAAAACGCACTATTCCCATCCGCAACCATATTCCTCCGCACGTCGTCCACGGTCAAATGCAGCCCGTTCGCCGGAACCACCTGCGTAGTCGTCGCCTGCGACATGACCGGCAGGGCGCCGCTCTCCCAGGAATGCACGTGAGCCCTATGATCCAGCAGCACGGCATGCGGCGGCTGGACGAGGTGCGTGCGCAGACAGATCTGGTTGCCCATCGTCCCGGACGGACACCACAGCGCGGCCTCCTTGCCAGTGATCTCCGCAAAGCGGTCCTGCAGCGTGTTGACGGACGGATCGCCGGCTTCGTTGTACATGTCGTCCTGCACGGAGGCGTCTATGATTGCCTGCGGCGGAGACAATGGTCAGCTCGGCGTGCGCTGCGACGGGGGCGGCTGTTGGCATGAACACACCTGCATCATAGACTCCGTGGGGACGGTCACCACGTCTGAGCGAAAGTCGTGCGCAACGGCGTGCTGTGCATTCCGGAGGCGCTTCGTGGAGGTGTACCGGAACGTGGGCTCTGGGGGGTGACTGTGACTCGTTTTGGTCGTGCCATTGAGCGCGATGTCATCGTGGCGCTCAGTGAAGCTGGGAGCCATTTTGCGGATTTGGGGGGGAGGGGGCGATGAATTACAGACAGATAGATGCGTAGACAGGCAGATGGAGAACCCCAGACTGAAATACAGCCGTTTCCCGCGGTGCCTCCGTCTTCTCCAGCCAACTACCCGATACAATCACCAGAAAAGCTTGACGGGATCGAATTCCCCAGGCCAGCCCACCTGTTACGTCTCACCGTGCGACTCGGCCTCGCACGTCGTCGCTCCTCCGCCGTTACAATGCATCTGGTCCTTTATCCACAGCGCCCAAGCGAGCCAATAACTGGCCAGGCTGGGTGGGTTTGGGCCGATGGAAACCGAGCGGCTCGGAGTGGAATCAGGTTCCTGGTTTCTTGTTATTAATGGTTTCTTCGGGCTTGCTGGAGACTGGCATGGCGCTGTTTATGTGGAGGATAGAGTATGGAGTTTGCGCGGAGAAGTGTAATCAATACAGAGAGAGAGATACAGCCCCGAGGAAGTACGTACGGGTATTCGAACTATTCGAATCGGGATCCGAATATAGATCCTGAGCCAAGATCCCGACCGGAAAACCGACTTGCCGGATACTATACTCTGCATCTGTGTCATGTCGATTGCACGAATACCAAACGTGCATTGAGTTGAAGATGCTGGTGTGACTTTTCAGAAACCCCATCAGATCGCTAAACTAGATACAGCCAGTTTAGTGGGCACAGGACAGCCCTCATATCTCGATCTAACCTGACGCTCTGCTAATAATCCTAAGCCCTATATCTGATTCCATGCGTTAGCGTTTCTCAGAAACGTTCTCCAAAAACTTACCGATTTGGATATCCTGGTCTGACAATCCGGATCAGCCCCGATCTGATGCTGAGGGAGCTTGGGTCGTTGTATGTGTTGAGAAAAATTCATCCTATAGATGAAAATAGAGATAGATGCCCTAGCGAGGAGAGCAGCCCGCTAAGACATTAGGATTAGCTGCGATTCTCCTCAAACGTACCAGGATGATTCCACACTAGATCACCAGGCTGGGAGCGGCAATCAAAGACGATAGTTGTCAGGATGACAGAGATCTTTTTCCCCCCCTCCTTCGTGGGGAGGAAGGAGTACATCTCTGAGGATGGAAGGCACGATAGCCCAGAAAACTCAGGAAGGAAGGCGCGAGTAGGGAAGCCAAAGCAACCACCGCCCAACACGCAGATAACACCAAAAAGCAAAAGCCGTTTTCAGTTCGCCATCCAGCTGCGGACTTTGTCTCCCTCGCCGGGGTGAGTGAGCGAGGCGCGATGGAGGAACTGGATGGCCATGAGCCCGATTTTTCAATGGAAACAGGGATGCATCGCCTAAAAAAGTCGCTGTTCCTAAGGACATGCACGGAGCCAGCAGGTATAGATCTTTTGACCCATGTCTCTATTTGGGAGGGCCGATGCCCTTTCTCTGGCGTCTGCTCGTTGGGCGGTAGATGTCGTAAAGAGATGCTACATCCTCTTCAATATATAGATTATCCAGCATATGGATAGATCTAACTCGGGAATCTACCTTGGTCGGATTCCAGGACACGCCGCTAAAGTTCTTTTCTTGCAGTCAGTAAACGTTCAAGCGGTGCCTCAGATATATAGACTCACCTGAGTTGGGCTGGCTTTGATGGGTTGTTCTTAGAAAAGGGAAAAGGCGAACGAAGAAGAGGAAGAGGAAGAGAGGAGAACAAGACTGGAGGAATGTGTTACTTCCCTGGACACCCATTGTCCAGCTGCTCCTAAGAGTGCCATTATATCAGTCTAGATTAATACCAATTTATACAAGACCATGGAACCCAAACGCTATTTTACAGCTTCGCCCTCAATGCCAGAGCCAGAAATATCGATCCGCCCCGACTGCGCCTTACCCATGCAATTACTGCTCCTTGTTGCCACCTGCACCGAACATGCCGAAGAACGACCCCTTCATGTGGCTGTACTGCTCCTCCTTGAACTTCTCCTCTTCCGCCGCCATCTCCTCCAGCCACTTCGGGCCGTTCTCGCGGATCTCGCGATCGATCATTTCGTAGTTCTTCTGGCCCCGTTCGTGGATCTGGTCCCACAGCATCTTGCCCTGCGCCAGGCCCTCCGACGGCAACTGCTCGCCGTCAAGCGTCCGATTGGATTTCAGCCCCAGGGCGGATGCCAGCGTGCCCATTCCGCTGCGAGGACGCTTCTTCTGCTCCTCTCCCAGATCCTTCTGGAATCGCTCCCGCATGGCCTTCTCGCGCTTGGCGAATTCGATGGGAATGTCCATGCCATTGAAGGACTTCAGCACCGCTCGCACATCCTCCACGCCCATGCCGGCCATGTACTCCAGGAAGGGGATCAGCGCAACGAGCGTCTTGTCCTTGGAGTTGCCGTGCCATTTGTCGAGAATGACAGCGTTATCGGGCTGGAGTCGGGCATGCTCCTCTTTGGTGTCAATCAGGATCACCTTGGACAGGTCTCGGTTCAAGTACGACAGGTCCTGCAATCATCAGCTCACATTCACCTCATCTCCATGGGATACCTTACCTTAATGTACTCTCCATCCTGGTATTTGGTCGCCTCTCTGAACAGGGGCCAACGGATGAGGCGGAACGGATCTAATTTGCGAAGAACCTGGTCGGCCATCATGCTCGGAACGCTCGTGAAAAGAACAATCTCGTAGTACTGGCTGAGATAGCGAATGAAGTAGTCCACGCCAGGCCGCTTGGCAACTCGCCATCCGTATTCACGGGACCATTCACTGTGCACAAGAAGATCCTCCAAACTGAGCACCAGCGTGTAAGGCGGCCGGTACTGGGGATCCTCATCCGGAAGCAGCTTCTCGAAGGTAGGGTCTTTGTAGTAGCTGGTGAGATCGCTCAACCGGGCCTTGATGCGGTTGTAGAAAAGACCAGCTCCCCAACCAGACGGGGTGTCGGGATGGAGCTTCTCTTCCTCCGCCGTATCCCAGTCCCGTCCCATATGGGCCGTACCTCCGACAACACCAAGGAAAAACAACGCGTACATTATTTTCGCCATGCGGGCCCTTTTGCGGTCGAGGGAAGAGACGTAGGCGTCCTTGGGCATGTCGTCGCCGCCGCGGCCATCGTCCGTATAGTCTTCGCCGCGGGTAGGGTCCTCTGTGAGATTCAGCGTGGTGGAACCGGGCTTCGAACGGCCTTCGAGTTCAGCGGCAAGCGTCGAAGGGATGCCTTGGGTGAGGTCTGGGAGGGGTTTCTGGGATTCCTGCTTCTCGGCACCTGTTGGGGACTCGGACTGCGTGAACCAGTCAGATAAAGGACACGTCACCACGAAAGGTCATCTCACGGATTCATCTCGAGGAGCAGTGTTTCTCTGTGGATCAGCATTCGACTCGAACTCTGCCTGTTCCGCCGAGTACTCCTTCTGCTGGCCGGGGTCCTGTGACTTCTCGGGTTGTTTCCGTGCAGAAGACTTTATAGAATCTGGTATATTATAGGGCGTTTTTGGATTAGCATCCTTGGAATACCACCTCGGATGCTGGACTGTTGATATACGGGCGGAGGCGAGGATGCCGGGCCTCGACAGTTGCAGCACGGCGCGACTTAGCATGATGTAGGAACGGGGATACAGGGAGAGGCAGGAGGAAAGAAAGTGGTCATGCTCCGCGGGGCGCGAGCACGAAAGAGAGGGACAAGAGGCTTCTGGTCGGAAGTTGGGGCTGGCCTGGCCTGGCTACGAAAAAGTTCGGCGTGCAGGAGCGGTGCGGCGGGCGGCAGCGATCACCTGCGCAGTTCTGTGTCCGATAAATTGCTGCAAATTTTCCACTTCCTCGTTCTTTTTTTCTTCCAGTTATGAAAGTTGATTCACCCAGACGATAATTTGACCCAACAAGCCTCTCTTCATGCATGCCGGGTTGTATTAGCTGGGGAGACCAATGAAGTCTCTATTTCTTCTGTCCCGCTCCCAAGAGCTGCACCAAGGTCTTCCTGTGAGGCTGCGGCCCCGTTCGTGGGACACACTTATATACACCAGCAACTACAATGGCATGAATCGTTTTCCTGAATAACCCCATGTATTTGATGCGTCTTAAGACTCCATGATGACCGCCGACGTCAACTCCATCCAAGACGCCCTGCAGAGGGCAACCCTCCAGGACCAGACGACGGAGGGCCCGCCGAAGACCGCCCAGGCAAAGAAGAAGCCCTGCTTCCGCTTCCTGGATCTCCCGACCGAGATTCGCCTGCAGATCTACTCCTTCGTGCTCTTCACGCCACGCCGCAGGAGAGCGCTGCGAACCACGGGGAGCGTCGGCGCATCGTCGAAGAACAAGCCCGTCGCGTCCCTCGTGGACCGCATGTCGCTGTTCCTCGTCTCGCGCCGCGTGCACGGTGAAGCATCCCACCTCTTCTATTCCGCGCAGACCTTCCGCCTGTTCCCTATCCAGGACTACTCGCGCTTCCCCACCGTCCGCGCCTTGCCACGCCGCTACCTCCCCTCCGTCGCCACGATCGAGCTGATCTTGGGGTCGAGCTGGACCGCGCCGCCGCCATCGTGGACCGTAAATCGCAGCCTGGGTCTGGAAGATATGGCCTGCGCGCGCACGCTGAAGGTCTTCGTCCAGTGCGACCCTTCGCATCCGGTGTTCGAGGGCTTCCGCGTTTCCAGGGACTACTATACACAGTTCGCAGGGGAGCTTATGCAGCAGATTCTTGCTAGATTGCCGAATTTGGTTCAGGTGGAGTTTGATGGCTATCCGTCTGTGCAGAGGAAAGGGGCGTTGATGACGCGGTTGCTAGGAGAGACTCGAGCGGCCAGGAAGAAGATTCTTTGGGGGCCTGAGCGAGGATGGTCGAATCTGTCTGATGATGATGTTGTCGAGGATGTGGATGAGTTGGTGCCGTATGGGCAAGGGAATGGCCATTCTCAGACTGTCACGGTGATGGCTTCATGATTATTATTAACGTCAGATACGGTTTATGATAGCTTTGTATTCAGATGTCTGCATTTGAACATTTCACTATTAGTATTGTAGACAGCCATGACTACCTGTATGGGCATTGCTTTGACTTGAATGGCAACCTGGTGACATGGCTATGCCCTGGCTTATAATTCATGGATCATACCCAGGAGTCAGGGCATGTCATACAAGCTGGACATGAACAGATCCAGACCACCTTGTCTTACTCCTCATCGACTTCCATCGCAGTCCCGTTCTGGCCTCCCTTTCCGCCTGATATCCGGGCCACAGAAGCCTCCTTGTCAATCATCTGCCTCGACACGGCAACGATATTGTCCTCGATCAGCTCCTGACTCACGTCTTCAATGTCTGTAGAATCGTCAATATACCGCCGCAGTCACTCGAAAAGGACGGAAACATACGTTTCTTGGGATCGAGCTTCCCAACATATCTTGTCTTCAGTTGGTCACTGTTCAGTTCGGTCTCCTCCTTGATCCGCTTCTCGTAGCCCTCGGCGAGGTTCACGAGCTGGTTCATCCGGTCGACGTTGTGCTCGCACTCCCCGTGGAAGTCGTTCATCTGCAGAGCCTCGGTCCACACTTGTTTGTGGAGATTCATGAGCATGTTCTCCTCCAGGCCGGTCTTGCGATAGTTGATCGCAATGCTGTAGTAGTGCCGGTTCAGGCCATGGATGAGCGCTTGGATTGACGGCTTGTTCAGGTGGCCCAGGTTGGAAGTTGTTTGTCGGGGCTCCTGACCCATCACCACGGTCTGAGGTTGGATGAGTCGGAAGGCATCGATGACAACCTTGCCTTTGACGGACTGGATGGGATCGACGACGACAGCGACCGCGCGCGGCGTGAGCTGTTCAAAGGATTGCTGGGTGTTGATATCGACGGAGGAGAGCCAGCAGCCGAAGCCAGGGTGCGAGTGGTACCAGCCGACGACGGTTTCCGGTCTAAGAGGTTAGCATCCCAGAAACTGTTCGGATTCCTCATACGAACCGTCCCGTTTGCTTGAGCATCTCCATCATCTTGGTTTGGAAGACAGGATCGACAGCCTCGACACTGACACCAGTACCGCTCTGGGGCATGGCAAATACGTCCACCACCCGGACTGTGTACTCGTCGACGAATTCGCCTAGCATCAGACCCATGACCTCCATAGGCACACCAGCCCGTCCATGCCTTAGCATCTTCAACAGCGCGAGAGACGATATATGTACGGTTTCGGAGTTATCGATCAGGTTCGGTGTGTCCTGAGACGCCATCTGTTAGCTCCATGTCCTAATCTCTATGAGTAGAAGCTGACAGTGGCAGCTCTTCAACCCCAGTATACCTGCCAGATAGGCAGACATTCGAAGCTGAGATGACGCAAGGAGCAGACTTACACCACCGGGAGCCGAGTTGCCCATGCCCATGCCCATGCCCTGGGCGGCCTGCAGCATCCGATTCAAGCGATCCATGGTTGGCTAGGAGATGGCTGAAGGAGAGAGAATGCGAGGAGCTTCCGATAGAGGAAGCAGAGGGAGACAGTCGTGTTCTTCCTGAGGGCCAGAATGATTAAAACGAGTCAAGACCACGGCAGCGTGTAAATCGAGTAGCTATGCGGCAAAAGAGGAGATAGACGAGAGGGAAGAACGGAGGCGAGGGAGAAGAGAGAGAGAGAGGGAAGACGATATGATGCTGTTTCGGCCAGCTTCTGAGGTGAAGGCGGTGAGGGCCCGCCAAGTAGTGACGGTTCCTCCCTGCGACCAACACTTCCTTTCCTTTCCTCTTCCTCTGCCTCTGCTTGTCTCTGTCTCTTCCTTCTCTCTCAGACCCATGCCATGGGGATTGCTCCCTGACCTCAGTATACCCGGCCCTTATTTGCTCGTCTTGTCCATTCATTCTCGCGTCTACAGTTTCCTCCATTCCCTGCCTCAACAACGCTGAACAAACACCGTCCCGTGCCATATCCCATCCAGTTGAGTGAGATCTCTGTCCGCCGTACACACAGCCCAAGATGTCGTCTTTCGCGCCTCTCGATCCGATCAACCTGAATAATGCCGGCGATCGCAACAAGAAGATCGCCTACTTCTACGACTCCGACGTTGGCAACTATGCCTACGTCTCGGGCCACCCTATGAAGCCACACCGCATACGGATGACCCATAGCCTGGTGATGAATTATGGTCTCTACAAGAAGATGGAGATTTATGTAAATTGCCTGGCTCTTCCAAGCCCATGCGGAAATACTAATGGCAAATCCACAGCGTGCGAAACCCGCCTCCAAATACGAGATGACCCAGTTCCACACCGACGAATACATCGATTTCCTCTCAAAAGTTACACCGGACAACATGGACCAATTTTCGAAAGAGCAGAGCAGGTATAATGTCGGCGACGACTGTCCTGTGTTCGATGGTTTATTCGAGTTTTGCGGAATTAGCGCCGGAGGCAGCATGGAGGGCGCCGCGCGGTTGAACCGTAACAAGTGCGACGTTGCTGTCAACTGGGCCGGTGGGCTTCACCATGCGAAGAAGAGTGAAGCCAGTGGTTTCTGCTACGTGAATGGTAAACCACCCGCGGAAAGCTACGTTACTCGACTAACAAAGCCTAGACATTGTCCTGGGTATCCTCGAGCTTTTACGTTTTAGGCAACGAGTCCTTTACGTCGACATTGATGTCCATCACGGTGACGGCGTTGAGGAAGCATTTTATACAACGGATCGTGTCATGACCGTCTCGTTCCACAAGTACGGAGAGTATTTCCCAGGCACGGGCGAGCTTCGTGATGTTGGCGTGGGACAAGGCAAACACTATGCCGTCAATTTCCCGCTCCGTGACGGTATTGATGATGTTTCGTACAAGAGCATCTTCGAGCCGGTCATCAAGAGCGTCATGGAGTGGTACCGCCCCGAAGCCGTGGTCCTCCAGTGTGGAGGCGACAGTCTCTCGGGAGACCGCCTAGGTTGTTTCAACCTGAGTATGCGGGGCCATGCAAACTGTGTCAACTTTGTCAAGAGCTTCAACTTGCCCACGATGATTCTCGGTGGTGGCGGATACACCATGCGCAATGTTGCGCGGACCTGGGCTTTTGAGACCAGCATTCTTGTCGGGGATCCCCTAGGGCCTGGCCTTCCATATAACGACTACTACGAGGTTAGTTATTGTTTCTCACTTCGGTGAAACTCTGCTGACAACCACAGTATTTTGCCCCGGATTACGAGCTGGATGTTCGCCCGTCAAATATGGACAACGCAAACACGAAGGACTACCTGGACAAGATCCGCACGCAGGTTGTGGAGAATCTTAAGCGCACTGCTTTTGCACCGTCGGTGCAGATGACTGACGTACCCCGCGACCCCCTTGTGGGGGGTATGGATGACGAGGCAGATGCGGTCCTCGACGATTTGGACGAGGATGAGAACAAGGACAAGCGCTTCACGAAACGACGTTTCGACCAGTATATCGAGAAGCCAGGCGAACTCAGTGACAGCGAAGACGAGGAGGAGGACGCGGCCAATGGCATCCGGCGCCAACCGCACCCTCTCAAGCGGAAAAATGAGGCTAACTTCAGGGGTCTCGATGCCGCCGACTCTGGGATCGATAGTGGACTTGCGACGCCCAACGAGCCATCTTCCGTCGCGGATGAGGACATGGATATGGCGGAAGATACAGGGATGGGCGAGGCTCCTGGGCCTGATACCGGTTCGCCATCTGCGGCTGAGCCAGAGTCAAGGGCTGAAGAAGCGTCCGCTTTGGAGCCTGCTGAAGCGACTGTCAACGGGCACGAGCAACCTACTTCTGCACCTATGTCGCGTCAAGTGTCGCCCAAGGGCCACGGTGAGGACACGACGATGGAAGACGTGCAAGAGCCTGCGGTGGAAGAACAGAAAGAGCCAGAGCAACCCGAGTACCGTGAGGAAGCTGAACAGCCGGACCAACCTGAGCAACCTGGACAGCCCGAACAGCCCGAACCACCCCAGCAGCCCGAACAACCGGAGCCCACGGAAAAGGCGGAAACACCAAGTGAAGCGGCTCAGGAGGAAAGCAAGCCAGCTGAAGAGGCAGGCCCAGCGCAGACTGCGGAACCTATGTCGCCACCCAAAGCCGAGGCTCCTGAAGTGCGTGAGCCTGCTGCGGAGACGGCAAAGGAATCCCCGGAGGTCCCTGAAGGCCCAGGAGCGATGGAGACAGAGCAGGCACCTCCTAAGGAACCTACACCAGAGAAGCCCGAAGAGCCAGCAAAGCAGGATGAATGATTGCACGTGAATCAACACTTCATATCGGTTCCTGGCGTCATGGGCAACGGACGAGAAGGTGTTTTTGGTGGTTGCATATGGGGGTTTGTCTTTCTGTTTTCTGTTGAGATTTGCTGGACGAGATATCCAACATAATAGCACAAACATGCCATGATCTGGCTTCGATTCAATTAGCAGTCGTGGGAGAATGTAAATGGATGCCCCAGGAATATGATTACTAACGACCCAGAAAGGCTTAGCGTTAGGGCAGGGAGCGGGCCAATAGGGAAGCAGCCACGACGCACTAAGCGAGGGCAAATCGAAACCCCAAAGAAGGAATCCTCGTCCTCGACGTCGCCAGTCCCTGACCCTTCGACCTGCTCCCTCGCACTTCGACACCGAACAGCTATTCATCATGTCTAAGAGAGGGTGAGTCTGGTTCTCCTGCATTGGTTCCTGCAACACGAGAGAGAGACAGAGAGAGCGACCTTGAAACAACGCAAAGGACACAGCTAATATTCCCCTTCGAACAGACGTGGCGGTGCCGCCGGCAACAAGCTGAAGATGTCTCTCGGTCTTCCTGTGTACGTTGAATCCAAACCTCGCAATCGCATCCATCGCATTTTGCCCTCAATTCGAACCCAAGAAACCCAACCTACCTACCTCCCACGACGAACCCATAACTAATACAACCCTACAGCGGAGCCGTCCTCAACTGCTGCGACAACTCCGGCGCGCGCAACCTGTACGTCATTGCGGTCAAGGGCATCGGCGCGCGCCTCAACCGCCTCCCCGCGGCCGGCGTCGGCGACATGGTCATGGCCACCGTCAAGAAGGGCAAGCCCGAGCTGCGCAAGAAGGTCATGCCGGCTGTTGTCGTGCGCCAGAGCAAGCCGTGGAGGCGCCCGGATGGTATTTATCTGTATTTCGAGGATAATGCTGGTGTGGTATGTTCACTTCCCATCCCCTCCATGGGCGGGGGTGATTGCGGACGAGGCCGCTGGACGATGGCTAATGCGGTGTTGTGTAGATTGTCAATGCGAAGGGTGAGATGAAGGGGTCGGCTATTACGGGCCCTGTCGGTAAGGAGGCGGCCGAGCTTTGGCCTGTATGTTTCTCCCTCCCCTTGTTGCTCTGGTGACGTGCTGACGGGACGGCTCTAGCGTATTGCCTCCAACTCCGGTGTCGTGATGTAAAAGCGAGAAGGAGGGAAGGGATACCAGCGATTTCTCGGGTGCATATGATTACCTATGATAAAGCGAATAAAAGGTTCTTTTTCATCCGGCTATCGTATCTTCCTTCCAAAATGCATTAGATGTCGGTGTCTATCTATATACGCTGTATGTGATTATACATATTAGTACAAACAGGCCTATCCAACAACAAGCCTGGCTCGGCTCTATTCCGTCTTCTGTGTCTTCGCTCGACCAGCGCGCGCGTTCTGGACTCCAACCGGTTTAGACCGTGTCTGTCCAGACACAAGATAAACCAGCAAAAGCCCTACAGCGATGACGTCCAGTACATGGACCGCCCACCAGATATGCTGCACGCCCGCCGCGCACGTGGAGATCTCGTACTTCCACTCGTTGACCGCAGGGTCGGCGTCGAACCAGAGCGAGAGGAGGCCTGCGTTGCCACCAAACTCGCCCATCATGGAGCGGAGGGTGACTTCGCGGATGGACGGTGTTGGCTCGCGTTCCCGCGGCTCAGAATAGCGCCTCGCGCTCCATTCCCACGAGTTCTGCGCCCCGTCCGCGACCGCGTCCCCCGCAACTGACCGGTTCACAAAATGAACCACATCGCATCCGGTGTGATCGTGTCCGGTGAGAACCAGCCCGTTCCGCCCCCATCCTCCACCAGGACCCTCCTCGTTCCCGTTCATCCCGAAGATCCCCTGTAGCACGCCGTTCGCACTGACATGGTCGCTGAGATGGTTCTGTTCCTCGAGACCGCCCTCTCTGAAGCGCGGCGTGCCGTCGGGCGAGTCCTCGTCGTCGGACTCGTGGAAGACGAAGCGCGGGCCGTCCGTGCAGACTCCGGCGTTCTTGTGCAGCGGGACATGCGTGAGGAGAAGGGTGAAGGACGAGCGGTCCTCGACTGGGCGCGAACGGCGGGTTATCAACTCGCTGAGATAGGCGTAGCTGTTTGTCTGGATGTCCTGGTCCAGCGGCGGTGTGTCGAGGGTTAGGCTGTTCAGGTTGATCAGATGCAGCGTCGGCGGCGTAGAAGTATGACTTGAATTCTGTCCGCCAGCTCCAAAAGAGTGCGGGTATTCAAAACGGACGTCCCAGTTCGCGCGGCCAAACACGCGCTCGAACCGCTCCATCCTCGCCCCGCTCACGTCCCCTGCATACCCGATATCATGGTTCCCAGCGACGTTGATGATCTTGCGCGCCCACGCTGAATCCGCATCCGCGACAGTGCCAGTGTCGCCCTCCTCCCCACGCTCACCGCTACTGGCCGTAATCTCATCGTCGACCCTCTCCCCGCCCCTAAACACCCTATCCCAGAACCTCCTCCCGCGCCACTCGAACTCCTCGTCCGACACCCACTGGCTGCCGACGAGGTCGCCCAGGACGGTGACATGCGTCGGGACCGTCCACCAGTGCAGCGCGCGGTAGATGTGGGCGAGGTAGAAGTCGTTTCCGAGGAGGTCGACGCGTTTCCGGACGCCGCGGAGGGCGCGCGGGAGGTCGTCGACGACGAGGGAGCGCGCGGCGACGGTGATGTTCGTGACCACCGCTGCGTCCAGGGGCGACTGTGCGGACTGCGCGGATGAGCTTATGGCGGCCCAGTGCCCGCGCAGCCGCGGTAGGAGCTCATCGTCTGGGCTCGGGAGCGAGGTGTCGCCTTCTAGCTGGGGGTCGGCGAGGATGAGGAGTCGGAACGGCGCTGGCTGTGCGGCGGACTGCGGGGCGATATGCTGGCGGAGGGTGTTGAGGACGGCCTGCAGGTTTCGGCTGGGCGGGTTTTGCGCAGGGAGGGCGAAGGCGCAGCCGCGGAAGACAGGGTAGAGATAGAGGTAGAGAGAAGGCGCGAGGGCGAGAGGTAGCAGGACAGAGAGCAGGCGGAGGAGGAGAGCGCGAGCGGACATGGAGGAGGCTGCTGCAGGGCGGGCAGGGAGAGGATGCGAGGAAACAACGGGTGTGAGGAAGATATCTGCCTCGGGATCTTCGTATACTTTAACCATAAAACTACAACAACACTCTCAATCTCGTATAATATCATGGATATAACTAACTAGACCCAATCATGAAGAATCATCTCGTACTATGCCTGTCTCGTGCCGAAATCAAGGGGTATATCGCATATAAACGCCAACCTCGTCCATCTGCCAATGCGACAGAAACCAGACATCGTAGAAATCATGTATCAAGTCGCATTCACCGATTGCTCGATTCAGCCCAGTTTTCTGGGAGCAAGTTCGACGGTCCGGTGACAACCTCCAGCGCACCTGCTGGCTCTGCGCTGTTTTCCTTGGTAGGCTCACTACCGCCAGAGTCTCTGTCTGCATTGAGGCCCTGGATCATCAGGCCGTCGACTTCCTCTCTCGGCCTCTCCTCGGTCGACCTCTCCTCTGTCGACTTTTCCTCTGTCTTCTCTGTCGGCTTCTCTGTCGGCTTCTCTGTCGACCTTTCCTTCGACCTTTCCTTCGACCTTTCCTTCGACCTCTCCTTCGACCTCTCCTTGGACTTCCCAGATTCCTTCTCCGTCTTCATCAGCGCCGGGGGCCGCTGGTTCGTTTCCCGGGCTTGCTTCAGGCTCATTGTGTTCTGCTTGTTCGTCATCTCAATCGGCAGATCCATGTTCCTGTCAATGGTCGCCTTCATCAATGCAGCCATCCACAAGCGGCCTTGCTTGACGTTGTCCACCTGGAAGTAGTGGATTGCCGGCTTCGTAAATTGCACCGTTCGAGAGGTGCCCGTCTTCGGAGGCACAAGCTTGAAGAAGAACGGGTCGCCACTCTCTTTCTTCCCTCGCACGTCGCCCGTGCGCCCGCCGCCGGCTGAAGGGGTCCCGGCAGAGTTGGACGGTGTCGTCGAGGACACCGTCGCTCCGGTAATGGTCGCATGCAGTGCCGTGATGGGATCGTTGTCAGCCCGCAGCACACGGTGTGCTGTAATGTCAATCAAGCCCCTCTCCTCCGTGTCCTTCTCCGAGTAGTAGTACGAAAGGCGGCGCCCGCGCAAGACAAAAAGCCGCGGTTTCCACGTCGTCATCAGATTCGATGATCTCTTTTTCATCCACCCGCTATAGTCACAACCCTTCATCTGCTCCAGCGGTGGTCTCTTCTCCAGGCCACGCGTATAAGCACTGGTGTCCTTCTTCGATTTCCCGGGCTTCGTGGAGGTCCTAGGGCGCGGAACGGAAACGCCTCCCTCGGCGGCCACCTTTCCTGAGCCATCAGTGCTATGCCGCTCTGAGCTCTTCGACGTTGCTGAAGGCGTCGTCGATCCGGTCCTAGCGGACGACGGATCGCTGTCCCTCGCCGGGGACGCAGAACCCATGGCCGTGTCGATCCCTCGTCCAACAAAATCGGTCATTGCACGGAAGCCCATTGCGCGGCGGAACTTAGGCCCAGCATTCTTAATCTGCTGAAGAGGCACGGGAGAAGAACGCCCACTACTTTCGGGATCTGTCTTCCCGGCCAGCGGCGTAATGGAGGTGACAACGCCACTAGCAGCCCACGGCTGCTTTTCCGGCACTGCTGACGGGCCAGGTCGGTCCGACACGCGCGTGCTCAAGCTTCTGTAACGGCCTTTGGATGGGTCTTGATACGCCTTGGCAGAAGCGGACACATGGCCGGCGGCATCTCGAATGGAGTCGGCGCTGCCAATGCGGGAGTGTCGCTTGCTCATGGGGCCGACTTTGAGCTGCTCATCGTCGTAACTCGGCTCTCTGGAGTGTCCGCCGGTAGTGCTCCGCTTCTTCAGAACGCGCCGCGGTTTGCGTGAATCCCCCTCGGGCCCAGAAAAATATCCCCGATCCAGATCATCGTACTGGTCTGCCAGGGAAATGGCGGAATTCGCTTCATTAGTCTCCGTGCCTCGGAATACGTGGTGAGGCGGCATGTTATCGGCCGTCATAGTCCCGAGAGAGGTTCCAGGGCGGGATGGCAGCCGTTGGTTCCCGCCGGTCAGCGACCAGGACTTGTCAAACGAGCCTTGCTTTCGGTGATATGTGTGCGGTGATGGCTCCGACGGGCCTGTGGATCGCGTAGTAGTGTCGATGGACGAGTGGCGACGGGAATGGTTAAGTTCTCGAATCGAAGCTGCTGACGGTCTCCTCTGGGAGTCCATCCCGTTGTTTGGGGTCTGCGGCGTTCTGGGAGAACTGGTGTTACTGTGCATACTGGTACTGAAGAGTCGAGGATTGTGCATCGAAGTGCCAGAGCCCCTTGTTTGCTGGCGTCCGGTAGCAGGTCTCTCCGACAAGCTCGGGATGCGTGGGAGGAAAGCACCAGGTTGGCCGGCACGACTCGGTGCTCGCTCCTCAGCAGGGCTAGAGAAGCCGGAGACCGAGCCCCGAGACCGTTGCTTGATCCCTTTGACCTCTTCCTGGAAAGCTTTGATTTTGTGCCAGGTTTTCAGCCGGCGCCCCATGACGCCAAAATCAAACTCCTTCATAAAAATAAAGTCCTGATTCATATCCATCAGCACGTCGCCGGAAATTTCCTGCTCCTCGAAGATTTCCGAATGTTTCGCTTCAATCCCGAGGTCGCGTAAATGCCTTGCAGTCTCAACATGGTTCCACCTGCGCACTTCATCTTCAGACGGCTGGTTCTCTTCCTCCTCTTCGGTCTCGTTGCCGTTGATGTAAGACAAGCGGTGATCGACATGGCTGCTGTACTCGCTACCGGAATCGGTCACGGTTTTGGAATCCTGGGCGGCGAGGCTGTGGCGAGGGGTGCTCAGATCGGTGATGTGCTCGTCGATGACGCTCAGGGTTTCATTCATGACCGGGCTGTCCTGGCCGTTGTTCAGGTGGCTGTCGATTGACTGTCTGACCGAGTGGTGAGTGTCTGTGGCCATGGCGGCCGAGGGCAGTGGCGAAGAACTCGCCCTCCGCTGCTGGCTGGGAGGGGGGACACTGGTCGGCAACGACGCATCGGGTATTTGAATACCAGAGGCACTTGGATGCCGGGAAGCCTGAGGAGTTGTATCAGCGCTCTTGGGCTGTGAACCCGGGGCGTCCGCCGTCGCCGGAGCGGTTCCTCCATCCGCCTGCGCATCGGCCGACTGCGGGACATGAATTTTCGGCGCGGTGGTAGTGAAAACTGGGCCATGTAAGCAACGGAAGTGTACTAGGATTGGAACCAAGCAGAGCATACCCCCAGGAAAGAGACCTGTAGTTCCCGTCTTCAAAGCCTTGCCGAGGTACCATCCATCACCAAAACCATCATCCAGCTCGACCAACTCAATTTTCTCTCCGCGTCGCAGTGGGATCTCATCTGGCCCTCGCGCATCGAAATCGTCTACAGGACAGGAATGTCAGTCGCTGGGCCGACCAGTGCGAACAGGCGGGGAGGGAGCGCGAAAATCGGGCAGCAAGGCTACTTACGGACAACAACGAGGGTATCGCCAGGGCGAGTACCGCCCTCCGGGCCCTGGAGAGACATTTCACGTCCTCAAAGAGCGCACAGAGAGGATTAGAAAGAAGGGCGAAAAGTCCAAGGAAGTAGCAGCGGGAGTGGTGGCGGAAAACTTGGGTAGGACATGGAGGGTCAAAGCAGCCCAGACGGGATACGTAGTAATAAGGGTGGCTACGAGATCCGGATTGGGTTCTCTGGAATCTCGGACACCCGAAAGCGACGGGGAAGTGCCAGTTGGAGGCGAGGAATGCGCGGTGGTTCCAGACTCGGGAGGCACCACTTAAAACGGCGGGGCAGGACGGGCGACACAGCGGACGAGACGAGACGACGGGACGACGGGACGACGGGAGCGAGGTAGCACGAGAAGGGATTTAGGCCGGAGAGAAGGCTGGGATTGCGGACTTGAGGCTTGCGAAAAGGACTGGAGCGACGGGGGTGTGTTCCGAGTCGGGGCCGGGGGTGACGGAGAGGCCAGATGGAAGGACGGAGGGGAGGAAGTC